>AYEL01050638.1:0-12818 GCA_000484575.1 Olivierus martensii | reverse complement strand
CTGGGGGCGAAATGTTCCGGGGGCGAAATGATCCGGGGGCGAAATATCCTGGGAGCGAAACGTCCTGGGGGCGAAACGTTCTCGGGGCGAAATGCAGGAGGCGAATTTTCCAGACCCCAATAAGAACAGAGGTAGCATACAGCTTGTAAAACAGGGCCAAATGCTTCTTTTCTGTTGGTATCGTAATGACGTAGCCGCAGCGACAATATTCAACAAGTTGAATATTGTCGCTGTGACCACGACAATATTCAGCTTGTTGAATATTCAACTTGTTGAATATTGTCGTGGTCACAGCGAACAATCGTGAAACGAGGCCTGATGGAGTTGTTTCTATAGTAATGGTCGCGGTCATGGTCGCTATCGCAGTCATAAGATCAGTGTGAATCCAGCCTAAGGCGGCAAGTGGTTCAACTCCGCCTCAGGAAAAATTTTTCATTTTTCGTTTTAAAGAAATTTAGCAGAAAATTTATTATATGAACTGAGGAAACGTGGAATCAAGGATTTTTGACCACGTGAACACGAATTTGCTACAACCGGCAGGTTAGCTTATACATACAGTAATCCGATATATGTAAAGTTTATTCAATAAGAAATTTTGGCCTAACAAAAAGTAATGGACTAGTTAATAGGAAAATGCCCCTGAAGGGGAAGAAAAAAGTGAAGTACTTAAGGTGTCAAACCTCGAAAAATGTGTACAAGCAACAGGACAGTGCGGTAGATTTTCACAGTGTAATGCAAGCTTTCGAAATGCCGCCCCTTAAATGTCAAATTATATTTTGATTTTGCTACTTATGCTGCCCCGTTACTATGCCGTCTGATGCGGCCGCCTCTCTGTATCACAGCATAGGGCACTGACAAGCATCAATACGAAACGTACAAAACTTAAAATCAATTTTTAAAGCTGAAGTATACTTTAACCTCTGAACTTGGAAAAAATCTCTTCATCAAAAAAAGTATATTCCGCAGCATCGCTTACAAAACTAAACCCCTTGCTGCTTACTAACTATATAACGTTTCAGATTAGCTTCTATGTGCAAAGGAATGCACCGCCAGATATAGACTCACAGCCGAAATCAAAACACAGTTGTGTTCAACTGCAGACACACTAAAAACAAAGAATGAATTTTTTCCTTGCAGAAGAGGTAATGCTTTTTAAATTTTCTAATTTATATTTATCATAGAGATAATTTGTTCTGCATTACTATGTAAAATACCGTTGGGTTCCACTGCATTACTCAATGAAGTAATGCAGTGGAACCCAAAGTAATTGTATTTTGATTTGGAATGTAAATCTATATCTGGCGACTCATTCAGTCGAACATCAAGAGGCACGGCAAGTACAGTCGAACATCAAGACTAAGCCAAGTACAGTAGTCACTGACTGATTATTATTACCGGAGTCATTACAGCCAAAATTCAACTCGCTCTAACTTTGGTCCTAAGTTGAATATTATTAATCTGACAATTACATTTGAGAAAAGTATTCAATAGGACATAGACTGCTAAATTTGAAGTTTCATATCCAATTAATAATAGAATTAGAGCGGTGTAAAAATTGCAAAAATTGACAAAAAAAGCGTCATTTTTCTTCTCCTCCTCCTCCTATGCAGACACCTCTACAGATCGCATCGTTTAACCGATATCGATGAAATTTGGAATATAGTGTTTCTTAGTTTACTCGAGGACCCCTGAAAATTTGAGCACAATCGGGCCACAACAGAGGGGGAAAAGGGGATCCGATTTCCATAAATGCCTTTATATATCGCATTGTTTAACCGATTTTGACCAAATTCAGAATTTAGGCATAACATAGTTCATTTAAAATTATCTAAAAATTTTGGCCCAATTGGGATAAAATTAAAAGATGTAGAAGACGATGATTTTCTTCTCTAAAAATGTCCCTATAGGTCACATCGTTTGACCGATTTCGAAGAAATCTGGGATGTAAGTGTGATTTATGTTAATTAAGCCTGTCTAAAGAAGTGCAGCCCAATAGGACCAAAATGAATAAAGTAGGAAGCTTGTTTATCACTATCTCTTTTACATCTCTTCTCGTTCAACCGATATCGATGAAATTTAGGAAGTAGGTATTCTTTACATTATTTGAGATTCTCTAAAAGCTAGAATACCATTGGGCTAAAATAAAGATGCCAAAATACTGTTTTCCATATAATATATAGATGTTTTCAATATATTACATTGTTTAACCACTTCCACCAAATTTGGAATATAGGCATAACCTAGCTTAATTAAAATCTTCTGGAAATTTGACCCAATTGGGCTAAATTTAAAAGGTTTAGAAGATGATGATTCTCTTCTGTAGAAATGTCTCTATTATATCCTGTCGTTTACACAATTTTGAAAAAAACGTAAATGCTATTTATGGTAATTAAGCCATTGTGAAAAATACAGCCCAACAGGGCTAAAAAGAATAAAGCAGGAATCTTTTCATCACGAACTCTTCTACAGTCATATCATTCAACCGATTTCGACCAAATTTCATTTCATCTAAAAAATAAATGATATCCCATCAAAAACATCTCATATTTAAAAATATAAGCCAAGTACAGTATTGCCGAGACCGGATATTTTTGAAAATTTAGATGCGGTTATTTTGGTTGATGTTATCATATTATTTTCTTAAATCGTCAAATAAGTAGTTGCATCTAAATTTGTTGCAATTTAGATGCATCTACTTGTTTGAAGATTTAAGAAAATAATATGACATCAACCAACATAACCGCATCTAAATTTTCACAAATATCCGGTCTCGGCAATACTGTACTTGGCTTATATTTTTAAATATGAGATGTTTTTGATGGGATAGAAGTTTACCTGAAACTTCATAGAGTTAGTAAGCAGCAAGGGGTTTAGTTTTTATAAGCGATGCTGCGGAATATATGGTAATTCGGGGAGTGATGCCGCACATTTCCATGAATGAGTATGGCACATCGACAGAGGAACCAATAACATTGTTAAAACGTTTTTGTGTTTCTATAGACTTGTCTGCATCTATGCATACCTTGTAAAATTATGTTTTCAATTTTATTTGTGCAAAATTACGATATAAAAAATGCTTCATGCGGCATCTCTACCAGACAGTTAAGTAGTAATGCCGCAGTTTAGGGAGAGTTGCCACAGTTTGAATAAATTGTATTTTATTCCAAATAACACAATAAGTTAAAGCATATTTATTAACTAAAAATTAAACGAATGTTACAAAACAAAATATAGATTTTTTTCCGATAAATTATTTTTGCTTCTCCATATTTTCTTTTCGTTTTTTCCTTCTTTCACCGTCGTTACAAAATTTTTCATACATGATGCATGTTTCGTGCAGCCATTTTTTGCAATCAATGCCAAGAGATCCAGTCAGATTTTTATCCACCGTCGTTACAAAATTTTTCATACATGATGCATGTTTCGTGCAGCCATTTTTTGCAATCTATGCAAACAATCCAGTCAGATTTTTATCTTGTTGTATAATAATTTTCCCAAGATTCTACACAACTGTTAGAATCTACGTCGATATTATTGGATGAATTTTCAACCCCACTCTGTTCTCAATATCAGGAGCATTTATTAATGTTTACTCGGTCCATTGACCTCTAGGCTGCGCGTTACTTTTTCATTTATATTGTGTTGGCATCTAAAAGTAAGTATTAGGTATTAAAAAAGACAGAAAAGAAATAGTAATTTATATATAAGTTAATATATAATCTGGTCAATGTTTCGATTACAAGGATTGAAATATTTTTAAAAGATTGTGTAGTTTTTTAGATTATTACTCTAGCAGTTGAAATTATGATTATAAGTGTTTGCATCTTTCTAGTTTGGCATCTGTTCATATTGTGGCGTATCTCCCAATTTCCCGGGAGAGACGCCACGCCTTTTTATATATAAATTACTATCTGGTCAATGTTTCGATTACAAGGATTGAAATATTTTTAAAAAATTGTGTAATTTTTTACATTATTACTCTAGGAGTTGAAATTATGATTATAAGTTTTTGCATCTTTCTAGTTTGGCATCTGTTCATAGTGTGGCGTATCTCCGAATTTCCCGGGAGAGACGCCACGCCTCTCTCCTCTCACATGATTTCACCAACGTGGCTGCCTACATCACAATGCTTTGTCGAAGTTCTAATTCGTATAATATATCAGAAAAAACAGCTAGAAATCTACAAACTTTTCATTATGATGCAAGCAGGTACCTAGAGCATATAATTGTTGAAACAAAATTTGAAGAACTTACCACGAAAAATAGCTAACGCATCAAAAATACGGCGAATAATTTACATTTTAAACTGTCACCTAACTACTCGCTTTACATTGTACCCACGTGAGCGACACCAGCGTTTCTTGAGGGTACATTCAGAATTATCAAAAGTGCGGCATCACTCCCGGAATTACCATAATTTTTGTGAAGAGATTTTTTCTAAGTTCAGAGGTTAAAATATACTTCAGCTATAAAAATTGATTTAAAGTCTTGTACGTTTCGCATTGATGCTTGTTAGGCCCGTGCCGTGCTATGATGCAGAAAGACGGCCGCATCAGGCGGCACCGTAAGGGGACAGCATAAACAGCGAAATCAAAATACAATTTGACATTTAAGGCGCGGCATTTCGAAGACTTGCATTATACTGAGAAAATCTACCGCACTGTCCTGATGCTTATACATTTATTTTCGAGGTTTGAGACCAAGTATATTCATCTTTTTTTTCTGCTCCTTCAGGGACATTTTTCAATAAACTAATTTATGATAGGTTTATATTATTATTGTTATGTGTTCATATTCTTTTATAGTGTTAACAGAATTTGTGAAAATGTTAATTAAATCACTATATACACAAGAAAAATTAAACTATAGATAATCCTAGACTTATGTTGAGGTTCGTTTTCCAACCGTACTCGTAAATAGGAATAGTCGTAAATGTTAAATGCCTAAAATTTATGTACTTTTCACTACTGATAATCAGTAGAAGATTATAAGCATTATCTTAATAAACATTAAGAAACAGACCTAGAAAGATCAGACGAAAATATACTTTCCATATATCAGAGCATTGAGCCAGAGACTGGAACCTATGGAACTGTATTGACCATCCTCAAAATTAACTTATTTCATAACCGTTATAAGTACGAATGATCAAAAGTGAACGTGGTAGTAAGTCTAGTCTTCCTATATTTACATTTATATATTCAATATGAAAGATACTTTCCATATATCAAAGCCAATAAAACTAACATATTTTATATTTAAAATAAACTAAAAAATATTATTTGAGACGGATAATTTCTGAAAAGTGTTTACTCAATTTACGATATTTTATTCTTGTTGAATTATAATATAACAAACATTTAAAAGCTAACTTTATAATAATAAGCAGTGAACAGGAATGGCTTTCTTGTCAGTCAATAGATGTTGCCATTTCCTCACACGTAATAGAGTATACTAATTATCGGTGCGCTAGTTTAAGATTCTTTCATCTGACCCTTGCAGAGCGGTCAATTGAATTTTGAGGACGTTTCGATGGGCCAGACCAAGATCTCAAAAGTAAAATTTCAAGCAATGGGATCTGAGAATCAAATCCGGGTAGTCCAGTGTGAAGAGCCGAACGTTTCGATATCTAGAGGGAAACGTTTCCGCTTTAGACCAAAAGTAACATAATCGAATACGAATATAATTAAAACAACATAATAAACATCAAAGAAAGCTGCAAAGAGCATTAGATAATATATCTCAAAAGATTATTTTTCCAATTATAGTAAATAACTATAAAATTAATCTTTATATTTTAAATAAATATTTAAAATAGGTGAATAGCTACATTTTAAATCTTCAATAGTAGGAAGTAGGAAATTTCTATTAAACATTTCAGAAAAATAATTATTATTATAAATTAAATTATCTACCTTATGTTATTACAAGATTCTTGTATTATGTCAATCCAAGTCTTGTTCATTTCGTATATTTCATGTTTTTCACAAAAGTCTATTTTATCGGAATCAACAACCCAATATTTACAGGGATTGTTTGTACAGGATCCATTTTCCGTGATATTTTCATTTGCTATTTTATCTCTAGTGTAATATCCACAGAGTCCCACTATTTGATCCAATAGACATGAAAAAACCTGTAACATAAAATAAAATCATTACCAAATCATACAAATAGTAGTTTGAGCGGCGACAACTTTCATTTCTCCACAGTATGGTCAACATCTATGTTGCAGTCAACTGAAATGTTGTAGGAATGGAGTTCAAAAGGATGGACCCAGAACCTTCCTGAAAAATTAGAAATGGGGAACGAGGAATTCATCCCCATATATGTGCTACGCAATTTCTTTACTAAATGGATTTTAAATTTGCATTGAAAATTGTATTCTTTTGCATATAGAGGATAATTTAATGAAGAAGTAGAGCATACAGCAAGAGTTATGAAATTGTGAAATTTTTAAAATTGATAAGCGGGTTATGCAAGCTGTAAAGTTGCAAAGGGAATTTCATAAGGAAAAACTCGAAAAAGTATGAATTATATCACAATTTCTGTTGACGATCTAATTGATATATTACAGTTTGAACGTAGATACGTATAGTTTGAAATAACCGCTGGTTATTACAATTACAGTGTAAAGAACTGATGATCAAAAGCTGTTGTAATCAAAGCACCAATTCTGCTGATTGTAATGAATGATACCAGGAATCCTCATATTTTCTTTCAACAGCAAGTACCTACTTTCTATGTGTTTTATGGTAATGGCATCAGATAAAAATACGCCAGCTGACGGATGTTAATGGCGCCACTGGTAAAAAGTCTGGGTGTTACTTACGCCCCCTTTCCAATCAGTAAGCATTTCCACGCGGCCAATCCGGCCGTCCGAAATAGCCTATTTTTTGCATATTTTATGGCCCCTTTCCAATCAGGAAGATTACTAAGGGGGCGGGGCCAGTTCCAACCACGGGCTGCACCCACATCCATGGAGGAGGGCCGGATGGTGAAGGATGGAGATGACTGGGCCGGGCCCAGTTCCCCGAAAAAATACGGGACCAGACCCGGGTCCTCCTACATGGCACGCCAACAGCGTTACCACTCGGTCATCTGGCCTCCTTAAGCCTGAGTGTTTTCACTGTTTGTAAAATGTTACAGGAACTTCATCCACACAAGAAGATTGGAACAAATACTGGATTCGAATCAACCAAGAGAATAAGCTGGATTTCGGAAAAGCTATTAGAAAATGGATCATATATACACTATCAACCAACTAAAAGAAAATGCAAAGAATATCACATCCCATTCTGTATGGCATTCATCCATTACGAGAAAGTATTCGACTCAGTATCTACAGAGGCAATCCTAATGACACTAAGTAAGCGGAATAGACTACCAGTACAGAACTACTGCGTATCATCTAGAAGAGAAAAGAGCTTATAATACGATTAGATAAACATAGTAGAAAAATAAAATCCACGAGGAGTTCGTCAAGAAGACAGCATCTCACCAAAACTGTTGTCACACTCTATTTAGAAAAATTATTCAAACAAAAAAATGGATGGGAACACAAAGGAATAAATATCAATGGAGAGTATCTCAACCACCTGAGTTGCAGACAAATCAGTACTGTTCGCTCAAATATCAAAAAAATGTAGGAAATGTTAAGTGACTCGAAGGCAGAAAGTGAAAAATAAAACTAAAAATAAGCTATGAGAAGACAGGTAATAAATATTCAATATAGAAATAATCCCATAACCAGTGACGACAGAAGGGAGGAAAATTAGAAGAGTGAAGAACACAAGTATTTAGAATAAGTAATCACAAGATCAGATGAGAGAAATTTAACATAGGACGCAAATGGGATGACATGCCTGCGATGCCATCTCATTTGCATCCTATGTTGAATTTCTCCATCTGATATCCTATCAATATGCCTCGAAAGGAATATGTTCAACATCTGCATACTACCAATAATGATATATGGCTATGAATCATGGAATCTTACAAAAAAATAGAACAGAAACTAGAAACAACACAAAGAAGAATGTAAAGATACATGTTAGAAATCAACAGGAGGGACCAGAAGACCAGTATATGGATAAGAAAACAAACCAAAATAGAAGACATACTGGTAATAGTTAGAATGTGTAAATAGCGTTATGCAGACAGCAAAGCAAGTTATACCGATAATCGATGGACAAAGCGAAATACAGAGTAGCAACCAAGCATATGCAACCACCTCTGCATATTTTGTATTGCATGCCAATATATCTTTTCGCTTGAAAGATATATTGGCATGCAATACAAAATATGCAGAGCCCTCCTTAGTAATCTAGCTGATAAGAAAGGGGGCGTAAAATATGCAAACAATTATGGAGAGATGATATAAGAAATGTAATTGGTTCCCAGCGGATGCAAACTGGACAAGAAAACACATCTGGAAGCAAAGGAGGGAGGTATATACAGGGTGATTCTGAAAAGATGGGCAAAACTTTACAGGGTGATAGAACGCAGCTATACGAGCAATATTCGTCAATGAATGTATGGTCGGAACGCAAGCGGTGAGAAGTTAAAGGTAGAATCATATGTAAGGAACGAACACAAGAATGAGACAAGATACTTCAGAAAACATTTTAATAACATGATTGTAATTGATGTACAGCTCCGGCCAAAATGTTTGTCACCTCAGCGGATACGTTCGGCTTCCTTACAATACTCGGCTTCAGCATGCATTAGTTTTCTCGGTAACGTAGGCACTAATGTGCTGGCGGAGGGATCGTCCATTATGTAGTTCGCTAGCAATGAGGGGTAGGGTTCTGATAGCGGCGAGAGAACTGTGACGTGTTTAAAATGAATATTAAAGTTTTCATATAAAACGAATGGCGGACTAATATTATTGCTTTCGTAATAGATAATAAAAAACTATGTGCGATAGGTGGAAGTGATAATTTTTCCTGAAATACTAATCGAGATGCAGGGATGAGAATGACGTAGTCAAACGTCATCCTCATCTCTGCATCTCGATACTGAAGACAATGCCTCGTGCCATCACGAAAGAAATTAGAGATTTGGTAATCCACCATAGAGAAAATGGTGTTTCGGTGAATGAAATTGCTGAAATGTTGGACATCAGTAGGAGAACAGTTATTAGGATATGCAAATGTCCAGCAGAAAGAGGCACGTTGTCACCATTTAAATCAACAGGCAGACCCAGAGTTTTTCTCTATGGTGGATCGATGAATAAATTTATATTGAAAAAGCATTTATTGCCAACTTGTTTCTATGTTATTATTTATACATTGTTAAAATTACACATTACAAACTAATCGTTTGAGATTTACATATATAATTCGATAGTTGTATTTGGGTGGGGATATTATATTCAACTGTCTGCAACGATAAGCGAATATAGCTAATTCGAACTCCGTTTATATACAACGGGAACATTGTGAACATACGTAGGAATATATTCATAATCGTCGCGTTGAACGTTATAAGTGGAATGAAATGCCATCGTTCAGTTTCTTCCTG
This sequence comes from Olivierus martensii, assembly GCA_000484575.1. Classification (NCBI taxonomy): domain Eukaryota; kingdom Metazoa; phylum Arthropoda; class Arachnida; order Scorpiones; family Buthidae; genus Olivierus; species Olivierus martensii. The sequence continues at coordinate 3,293 of AYEL01050638.1, read as the reverse complement.
TTGTATCCCAGAAAACACTAAAAGATATTACGCACGCAACGCGTCCCTCTCTCGTCAGGGACTATGCAAGGAGGGATGTCATCCATATATACCGCATACTCACTCAATATAAGTTTATTTTACATGTTTGCTTCAAGAACTTCATCAACAATTTAATAACCTGTCTTTATTGGGATTTCCTGCACGAATTCGTTAAGCAGCCAGAAGGCAGCATTGCGGGCTGCTTAGCATCAGTATATTTCATCCTACATTTTTTGCGGATCTGTCTTTACGAATCCATTGGAAATTGTAGGACGTATAGAAGAGACACTTAGCAATAGCTAGGGACGGGTTCGGCCCACTTAACCAATACAGATATGAATCGGGCGACCTGTTAACTATTCAAATGCTCCGGGTGGCACTAGCAAACCGTTGTAATTAATTAAAAACACAAATATCAAGTTTTGTAATGGTCAATACGGGTAAAATTTCGACATAATAAAATGTTTAAAATGATTATTGATTGAATGATATAAATATTATTGATTAATAATAATCAGATTTTTTAATCTTTGAAATCCTCCAACGTATTGAACGCTAGACAACAATATTGGAGACTCCCTTATTCGAAAGGAAAAATTATGAATGTTTGTCAAACTGACACTTAAGTAGCAGGGACATAATTGTGTGTGTGTTTGAATTTCGCAAGAAATGATCATCTTTCCAATTATTACAGTTATAAATTATCATATTTCTTTTTTATACAAAATAACTAAAACATTTGTAATGATATACTTGTATTTAAACTGTTTTCAAATATTACTTTCTTAATAATTACGTTTGGTTTCAAACCATCTGTTACCTTATTATAAAAAAGTAATGCTGCGAGTGATAATACTTTAGAGCGATCAGTCTTGCCAATTTACCTCCCATGCTTTGTGTAACCCACCTCCCCTACATTGAATGCGTGTGGGACACGTCTAACGCACTCAATGTAGGCAGCACGGTATGTGGATTGGAAACTGTAGCCAATCATGATTTCCGGTTTCCAGCGCCTAGTTGAAAGTGACAAACATTTTGGCCGGAGCTGTACATGCTCAAAGAGATTGCTCAAAAGTGCTTCCACCAGCATCACACCTAATGCAGGTTTCACACCTGCCGGAGAGGGACTGACGCACATTTTCGAAAACATCAGGCATGTCCCGAATATCGCCAGCAGGTGTGAATCCTGGATTACAACTGATGGAAGCACTTTTGAGCAATCTCTTTGAGCATGTACATCAATTACATTCATGTTATTAAAATGTTTTCTGAAGTATCTCATCTCATTCTTGTGTTCATTCCTTACATGTGATTCTACTTTTTACTTCTCACCGCTTGTGTTCCGACCATACATTCTCTGACGAATATTGCTCGTATAACTGCGTTCTATCACCCTGTAAAGTTTTGCCCATCTTTTCAGAATCACCCTGTATATAATTTATGTTTTTCATTCAGAATATTGCACTGATCAGTAAATAAAATAGTTTCATTTAAACGTATCTTATTTTGCTTTAAACATTGAAGAAGTTAATTTAATTATTGTTGGAGGCTGATCGTTATTACGATTATCTTTTGTTTCTTATAACACCCATAATAAATTCACTCCTAAAAATTCATCGATATAGCTCAACTGCTTGGTCGATATATTCAATAAATTTTCATACAATAATCTAGGCCAGTGTATCTTAACGGTATTCCTCGGAACACTGGTGTTCTGCGAATGTGTTACAAGTGTTCCGCTAAATTATGAAAGTAATTCCTACTTGAATATCTTAATGTACTGCGCAGCACGCATTTTACAGTATATTGTAGATTAGATTCAACTTGCATTTTCGAATAAAATATTAAGCAGTCTTACCTATAAACCCACTTAAGCTTTTGCTTCACTTTTCGAAATTGGAGCTAGCTTTTCAACATTAATGAATATAAAAAAGGGGGAAGGCTTAGAAATATTGAAGAAGAAACGAGGATAGTTTTATCACATATCAGATCTGACATGGCTTAAATCTGCAAAAGACAATTAGCTTAGGCATGACATTAAACTTGATATAATAATATTCCATTTTTCTAAACGATCTACTTACACTTCTTAAGAATATGTTTTTTTTTTAATTAATGCTTTTTTACTGTTATTTAAATTAATTATACTTTTTAGTAAAATATATATTCATGCTTATTTTTGTTATTTGTTTTATGGTATTAGTGATATAGTGTTTCTCAAATTTTCTTTACAATCAAAAGTGTTTCGTGACATCGAAAAGCTTAAACACTATCGATCTAGGCATACCATATACCTCAATATACCGTATTACTTCGAATTTAAGTTGTCACTTTTTATTCGGATTTTTAAGACGTAAAATTTGGATGCGGTTTAAATTCAAAGCGAATATTTTAACATCTTATTTCTCTCGAGCTCCCACTTCCCGACGTTTGGGTTTTGCTTTACGATCTATATATGCGCATACTATTACGGTCGTTGATTACAATTTATTCGGTAGCTTATTGTGTATATTAGTACCTATTTAAGTAAATAAAAATGTTTCTTATTTTCAATACCTATTATAAAATCATTTTTATTTTTTCCAATTTTCCAGTTTTAAAACCTATTGCGGCTTAAATTCGAAGTAATACGGTAATTACTAAACATTTTTTCCTCAAGTTTGTGATTAATAACTTGCTGAACTTGAAGTTCAGACTTTAATTAGTTATTTTCATCTTTTAACTCAGACAATTCTTGTTTAATTGTCTTGAAATCAGCACAAAAAATTTCAAAACTTTTATCTAAACCTTCCAGTTTATCATGAAGATATATCAATGATTTGGTTATATCATTATTGGTTTGACGAAAATCTGATATTTCAGATCTTAATAAAGACTACATTTTCAAGATTCGTTGTAAATGAACAAAATGCCACCAGAAAGTGCCTCTGGAATGGGTGAAGATTGAACCTGACCAACATCACAAGATGATAAATTGTCTTTGTTCACCAACTTATTAGAAGTCTGAGACTTGATAAATTAATAGAAATAACATTAAATAACTGAGCAATTACCTGACCGTCGGAATTGACGTCTTTTGAACGATATCTAACAAGGGAAGGAAGGGAATTGTCCGACGCCGATTTGGACCAAATTTTGGGTGTATTTAGAACTATATGAGTAATGATAATATGCAAAATATTACGTCCCCGTTTTGGGTTGTTAAAAAAATATACGAGGTTTCTGAAAATATCACACGCTTAAAACGCGTCGCCAACGACGCGTTTTAAGCG
>AYEL01050621.1:0-17028 GCA_000484575.1 Olivierus martensii | reverse complement strand
ATAAATAATTATTTTAATAAAAAATGTTTTGTAATTTTATATTGTTTTTCTATAAAAGTATAATTTTTATTTCTTTTGAAGATATAAAAGGGAGGGAAAACACTTATTGTTAAGAAAAAGCATATTTTAAACCAGTGTTTCTCAACTGCCGATCTGCGGAGAAATTTGACTGGTCTGTGAAGAATTTTTACCTGTCCGCGTTAAAAAATTTTTTATTCAAAACCAAAAAAATATTAATAATAAAATTTTAATTTATAAAATTACGAAATAAAAATATTTTTAACTATTTTTAAATTTAAGTAATTTATGATTAGTATGGTACTGAAGACAAATTCCTATAATGCATAATGTTCTGTCACTTGTTTACTTCTCGCAGTGGTGTGATTTCATTTATTTCTAGACGTTCGTTACAATGTGCATAACTGGATCTGGCAAATATAAAAGTAAGTTTATTGATAATTTTTAATACTTATATAGGCGCTAATAAAAAAAAAAAAAAATATTTTTTTAGTAACATGAACCGTAAACAAGGCACGCTATTTTATTTTTTGTCTCAAAAAAATGACAGCGAAACAGAACTTGGATTTCCACCAGAAAAAAAGAAAAACCTTTTATCAGGCACTACAACCATGAATATTTAAAATATGGTTTTATTCTTTGGCCGAAATCTACAGAAGATAATGTATGTTCGATGTGTATCATTTGCCATGAAGTTTTAGTAAATGATGCTATAAAACCATTGAAAATGTTACGACATTTGAAGTCTAAACATTCCGAGCTGGAAAATAAACTGAGAGAATATTTTGAGTGTAAAAAACAAGAATTAGGATTACAAACAAAAGCATTTAAACAAAACTTTGTTCAGAATAAGTCACTACTAAAATGCTCATACCTAGTTGCACTTCAGATTGCTAAAATGAAAAAATCATTTACCACTGGGGAAAATTTAATAAATCCAGTTTTAATTGACGTTTGTTTAGAGATGTTTCATCCTCGGCTGCTGAAAAATCAAATTGATTCCTTTATCTAATGATAGTATAAGAAGAAGAATTAAAAAACTATCAGAGAATGTGGAATACCATTTAATACACAAGATAAAGGAATCAAAATTTTTTGCAATACAAATTGATGAATCATACGATATTTCTAAAAAGGCCATATTAATTTGCTATGTCAGATATATTGATTTTATTTTGGAAGAAATAAAAGAAGAATTCTTGTGTTGTATAGAATTGATTTCATATACAACAAGTGATGAGATTTTTAACACACTTTATTCTTATGTTATTAAACATTCTTTAGAATGGAAAAACTGTGTAGATGTATGTACCGATGGGGCGGCTAGTATGTTGGCAGACATTGTGGTGTTACTAAAAGAATTCAGTAAGTAGATAATTTTGATTTACTAATTAACCACTGTATAATCCACAGACAACATTTAGCAGCTAAAAGTCTATCCACAGAATTAAATGAGGTTTTAGCGGAATCTATAAAAATTATTAATTTTATTAAAAATAGCAATTTAAATAGTAAGTTATTTGCAATATTTTGTCGGGAGGTTGATACGGAACATGAACAATTATTGCTGCATACAGAAGTTAGATGGCTCTCGCGAGGTAAGATTTTAATCAGGCATTTTGAATTAAGAACGGGAGTAGAAATATTTTTAATAGAAAAAATAATTCTTTAAGAATTCATTTGTCTGATGTAGAATGGGTTGCAAAACTAGCATATTTACCGTAAATGATATATTTTCATATATCAATGATTTAAATTTGAGTTTACAATGAACTGCAATAAATGTGTTTCATTTATTTAATAAAATAGATGGATTTAAGAAAAAAATTAATTTTTGGTTGGATAAAGTAAATAATAATAATAATGATATATTTAATAATAATTTTGATTTTGTTAATTCGCAGCAAGATTTAAACTTATCGAAATTAAATATAATCATTGGGCCACACTTACAATCTTTAAATAATAGTTTTGAAAAATATTTCTCATCTGAAAAAACCACGTGTGAAAGGAATTTGTGGAAAACAAACCCTTTCATAACACATGACAGTAGTAAATTAAATTTAAGTAACAGAGAATATGAGTCCCTCCTTGAGATTAGTTCAGATATGTTAAAAACTAGGTTTTCAACAATGTCTATAGATAAATTTTGGATCAAAACGAAAAATGAATATCCATCTCTAAACGAGAAAGCAATGAAAATGTTAGTCCCCTTTGCAATAACATATTTATGTGAAGCGGGATTTTTGTCTATGATGGTAATAAAAAATAAATTTAGAAATCAGCTTTCGGTTGTTTCACTGCTCTGATTTAGCTTGACTAATTTAGAACCCACAATTGAAAAGTTAATTGAAGAAGAGCAGCAGCAATCATTAACATTATATGCCAAATAAACAAAAATTATAGATATTTAATTTTTAGTAATCATAGAACTGATTTTTTTTGTTGTGTTCCTATATGCAATGATTTTGTGATTTTTGTCAAAAGCTTATTTACTTAAGTAATTATTATATATATCTTTATATTTAAATATTATTATAAGTAAATGATGATAAAAATGTTACAATTAACTTACGTGGTAGTTCTTTAATACCTAGTAAAATTTTTTTGTTAAAAACAACCACTGGTCCGCGAAATTTTTTTCATAAATTTTACCGGTCCGCGGGCCAAAAAAGGTTGAGATACACTGTTTTAAACTATAATTTTTTGATTAGTTTCTCTATGAATGTTAACTATGTGAATGCAAAATGATTTCAGGTACTAAATTTCAAATAGTTTAATAATTTCCATTTACTCTAATATTGCTAAAATATTTAATTCAAAATTTTATATTTTTTTATGTCAACATTTATTTATATTTTAAAATTTATAATAAATGATAAGATAATTTAAAACAATAAAATATATATTAAATTTATCACTTCTAAAGATTTCATCTTTTACTAGAATTGAATTGGGAACTACCACGCAGATACAAAAAATTATAAAATACAGTGAAACCCTCGCGTGCGTTCCCGTATCGTACGACTTTCCCGCTTTAAACGTCTATTTTCGGAAGTCCGAGCATTTTCTTATACATGCAATGTAAAACTTTCCCTTTACTTGTTTGCAATGTAAAACTTTCCCTCTTCCTACGTTTTAATTATATAACTTTTTTATTATGACGTCATCAGAGTTTCCGGCTTCGTGTGACTTTTTTATTATGACGTCATCAGAGTTCCCGTTTCGTGCAGTTCCGACTTTTCGGGCCGGTCCCTGAAAAGTTTCAAAATCGGGGTTTCACTGTAATAATAAAGTAATCATTACTAAGAACTAAAATTTCTATATCTCAGAAAAATGATATCTTTATAAATCAAAAACATCTTTTTTACCAGTGTTAATAGTTAATATGATATTCTGTTGAAGTTTGATTGAATTATATTGTTTTTTAATTTCTAAATAAAATAAACTAAACTATATTTATTTATTTTACAGCCTGCCGACTTAAAAAAGCGCATTGAGAGCCTTATTGATCGGGACTATCTGGAACGAGATAAAGATAACCCAAATCAATATCATTATGTTGCATAACAGTTTTATTTTAAAATTAGTTCTAGTGTGTGTTGTTGGGGCCCAACAGAGACATCTAGTTTGAAAGCATACTGATATTTACTTCCTTTCTCTCTTTCCTCCAGCGGAATCAAGATCTTATTAGTGGTATCATTTTCTACTGTTGGTGGACAAAGGAAAGTACAGAGAACTTAAAAGTATCATTTTCGGGATTTGGCTCCAAATAAGCTCTGGACACTAAAAGTGGGATTGCTTAAAAAAAAAAAAACATTTTCTATTATTGCCATTTGGCAAAATAGACTGACCAAGATTTGATTATGCTTGGCATTCTCAGCATAAACTATTGTGACACTTTGTATTTGAATTGTTTCCTAATTTCTTCACTTTGTCACAATTTACAGGCGTATAAATGAATGATGTAAGTACTTAAATAAAAGCAAACAATTAATGTGTTGAGTGAATGATATATAGAATACATATTTTTTTATTTGAAATATAAATTTCTTCTTACCATATATCAGTAAAATCTTGATTTAACTGATTCTGAACCAATGAATTTTGAAAAAAATGTATAAAATCAGCCAATGATGGTTTATTTGGCTAATTTTACATTTTTTTCATTATGAATGGATAGATTTATCCCATTTCCACCCAAGTAAGTATTAGACATCTGCAAAATGAGGTAGGCTTTTTGCTTTCTATATCTTAATCTGATGCTTATTTAATTTATTTTCTATTCATACAAAAAAATATCTAAATAATAATTTATGATTAGAAAAATAATCAAAAATAGGATTATTTATAAAATTTGTATCTTGAGAAATTTTATAAGGAGATACAATAATTATGCACTTCATATCAGCCATATCAAACTTACCTGATCTAAGTGCCACTGCAATAAGCATTTCTAATAATCATATATAAATAATTCATAAACACAGTAATATAGTGAAACTTCATTAATTCAGAGAATAAATAAACTTAATTGTATCTATTTTCTTTACTATGCTTACAAAATGTATCTAAATTATTTCAAATTTTACTTTCCTTTGAAACAGCTATTTTTATAAAGTATAAACAGTTGGGAATGCCACTGATTTGAATATTTGGTGGTAGTTTTCAATACATGTACTGTCTGTCCAGCTTAGCTGTGACCATCGACACAAGTATGCATGCGCTAACTGAACGAGTCCAGTGACAAAATAGGGATGACAGCTTCGCATGTGGATGTTTTCAAACGTAAGATAACTGAAGTTGAATGAAAGTTTATTGTAATGTTGAATGCTAAATGATTAGTTTCGACGTTGGAAATAGTATATTTAACAGAACTTAATATAATAATAATTCGATAATCCACCCGTCATTATACCGACCACAACTCTCCCTTTCGCGTTTGGACTCATCCATCTTAGCTAGGTGTGGATTTCGTGGACGGACAATATATGTAAATGTCCCTAAACAAGGTCTGAGTTGATACCCTTGCTTAAGGTTATAGATCAGTGGTTCATAACCTTTTTTTTGCCCATGCCCCATCTAAGCATCTCTAAAATCCTGATGCCCCCATGACTTTTAATTTTTTTATTCAAAAAGTGAACACTTATTCACATGGAGGAAGCCTAAAAGGCCATTAACTTGGTGTAAACAAGTTTTCAAAGAACATGGCATCCATGAAAGAGAAAAATAAAAGAAGAAAAAGACAGTTAAAGTATTGAGGAAGAAATCACTAAGAAATTGTTGAAAAATAATTATTATAGTGATATGAAAAACAGCAAATAGTTTCAAAATTGCCGTATACATTCTGATTTTAATTTTAAAAATGTATATGTCACAGTATATACATTTATATACTGTATATGAGATCCTAGAACTGTAAAAAAATGCAAAAAAAATTCACTGTTAATAACTCATTCTCAAATTGCCCCTTATGGGGCATGTGCCCCACATTCGGAACCACTGTTATAGATGTAAACTCTTCAGTTGTTTTGAATTGAATTTGAGTCACCAAGAATGAATTTAAAAATAATAATGGATATGTTCAAAAATGGGAATATAAAAATATAATTTACTGATCATCTTTCATTACTAAACAAAAACTAATAATAATAATAATAATATGGCACTGTATCAGCTTATTTCTATTTTGGGCGTCGTAATTCATCATTTTATTTAATGGCATATTTTTGCTGTTATTTTACTTCTCAATTATCTATACATCATATACAGGATAATTAATAAATTATTTGGCACTTGACTATAATTATACAAGTTAAATTTATAGAATAAGTGAAAGAATATTGCATCCTGTATTGGTCTGAAATAATGAACTTGATCAGTAATGTATCTAGTTAGTTTTTTACCCAATATATGCCAATTCAAAACTGAACTATTTTATTTTTCTATTAATAGCATATTCAATCTAACAGCACAAGACTTATTTGTAATTTATATTTCATTTAAATATCATACTTAGAAGTGACCATTCATCCTGGGTTTTCTGGGACAACTCCAGTTTTTGGTACATTTTCCTGCATCAATATCACAGAAAATATTCTGGATCATTAACTTATGATACTTATCACTAAAACAAGTTATCTTCAACATAAAAATCACACTTTATTAAAATTTGTAAACACATTTTCAGCTCAGCCCTCTTCATTTACAAGGTATTAAAGTTATATAGAATACATATGAAAGTTTAAAGAATCTAAAAATTTAAACCTTTTTGGTTTGTCACATTACTTATGTCTTATAGTATCTTGCAATTGAAAAGGCTCAAGAACAGGTAAAAACGTTTTTCCAAATTCTAATAAAAGTTGATTTTTATGCTGAAGATGATAACCTGTTTTAGTGCTAAGTGTTATAAGTTAATGATTGAAGAAAATAGAGGTTTTATATTATATTCATATAAAACAATGTCCGGAATTTTAAGATTATTCCATTTTCAAGATGAAAATTCATTTTTTTGAAATTTGCACATAAAGTTGTCTGCATTTAGTAACATTGTTTGAAATGCATGTTCAAAACATATGTCAAATCAGCATCATTGTCTGTTCTGACACCTACCAATAGTGTTTTACTGTTCAGATTCTTCAGTTCTAGCTCAAATGTATGACTAGGTATTGTAATTAAGTCTAAGAAATGTGTTATTGCATTGATGATATTGCTAATTAATAAAACAATGAATCTGATAAGTCAGTAAATATATAAGTACAAAAATAAAACATGAATTCAACTGAAACTTACTTCTAATTGAATTTTTTTACTAAATTTTACATTAAAAAAAAGAATTTAATAATCAACAAAATATCTATTTTTTAAAGTTGTTTGTGGATGATTTACTCTCATATTGAAAGTTTTTGCAAAATTCATTTAAATATAGGGCATTCGTCAGTAGTAGTGGTAGAAAAAGGAGGATCCTACCTCGCCCAAGCACCGCGACCAACAATGGTCTATTGTGCACCCCCAATCAAATCATCCCAGTAGTAGTCCCGTCCTTAAAACAAACGAAAGTATTTTCCTCAATGGGTTACAGAAGCAAGATCCTCGGGAACAGGAAAATACATCCCCAAGAGATCAAGCCTAAGCCATATCCTCCAGAACAAGAAAATACATCCCCAAGAGATCACGCCTAAGCCATGAAAGGGCCATACATTCACACAAAATGTGAAGAGTTTCCTCCTCATACTGACATCATCTACAAAGAGGGCTATCAACAAGCCCAATCAAGTGAAGATGTCTTCTAAGATGACAGTGCCTTGTAACAATCCTAACATCAAATTTATTCAGTGAAAGCAACTCTAGTTCACTGAGCAGAGCAACCCAAAACGAGAACCTAAGACCAGAGATAGACCTCCAAAAAATGAGATGCTGGGACCCAACCAGTCCTTGACGATCTGCCCAAAAACACCAGAACCAATGCCCAACAACAAGCCCAATCAAGTGAAGATGTCTTCTAAGATGACAGTGCCCTGTAACAATCCTAACATCAAATTTATTCAGTGAAAGCAACTCTAGTTCACTGAGCAGAGCAACCCAAAACGAGAACCTAAGACCAGAGATAAACCTCCAAAAAATGAGATGCTGGGACCCAACCAGTCCTTGACGATCCGCCCAAAAACACCAGAACCAATGCCCAGGGCAGGCTCAAGTCCAAAAAAGGGGCGAGAATCCCCTTCCTTGGCAAGCCTATCAGCAACCTCATTGCCCCCAATCCCCTTGTGACCTGGCACCCACACAAGCTGCACCCTGTTCTTGGTGGCCAGTTCCTCAATGAGAAGACGACATTCCCAAACAAGCTTTGAAACAAATCGGCAACTATCAAGTGCTTTAAGAGCAGCCTGTCTATCAGATAGGATAAAAATATGCTTACCAGAATAATCCCTATCAAGATTGATTCTAACACACGCAGAAATAGCAAAAATTTCTGCCTGAAAGACACTGGCAAACCGCCCAAGGGAATAGGAATAAAGCACCCGCGTCCCCTCGCAGTAAACCTCCGCCCCAACAGTAATGGTTTTAGAACCGTCCGTAAACCAGTCCAAACCATCCTTGATACTGATCCCAAATCCCCCTCCACAGCTCTCCGAACTGGAAAACAACAGTGAAGGGCCGGAAGAAGTCAAATCTAGAGGTACCATGTAATCCTTAACCATCCCAAGAATGTTACAGTGTATCCTCTCCCACTCAAAAGACAAATGCTCCACCTTATGGATTCAAGATCCTCTCCCAGAAGAGAGAAGCCTATAATAGCCCTCCCCGACACACGCCTCAACAAACAAAAATGCAAAGGAGGAATGCACAAGAGAACCTCGAGCAGCGGTAGCAGATGTCTTCATAGCCCCAGTAATGCCCAAATAGGCCAGCTTTTGAATCTTTCCAAGTTCAGCCCTGCAAATCTTAAGTAAAACCCTTCGCCAGTAAACAATGTCAGCGTAAGTAAGAATAGGTCTCACAACCATGGTATAAATCCAATACAACAGCCCTGGCCTAAGACCCCAAGTCTTACCCGAAATACCCCTGCAAGCCCAAAGAGCCCTACAGGCTTTCCCCACAACAAACTCAACGTGTGGCTTCTAAATCAAACCCTTGTCAAGCAAAACGCCAAGGTATTTCACCTGGCTAGAAAACCAACCTTTTACCAAAGAAGATCGGTTCAGTTAATCCTACCAACTGTGTTCTTCGAGTAAAAGGTACAATAACAGTCTTAGCCGAATTAACAGACAATCCAACCCTATTGCACCAATAAGAAACTGTATTGAGAGCAGTCTGAAAGACCTCAGATACAGTCCTGGGAAATTTCCCCACAACAATGATGGCTATGTCATCAGCATATCCAACCGTGAAGAAATCCTTCCCATTGAGTAAAGCCAATAACTCATTCACCACAAGGCACCAAAGAAGGTGAGAAAGCACCCCGTCAGTGAAAAATCATAACTTTCTCCTTATAGAGTCTACTAAAAACAACCCTATGCCTCAGCATGGAGCCAAACCAACGAATAATCGTTGAACTTACTCCATGTCTGAAAGCAGCAAGGCTAATTTGCTCAAAAGAAGAGTCAAAAGCCCCTTGAATATCAAGGAAAGCACCAAGTGCAATTTCCTTGTACCCAATAGCCCTCTCAATGAGCGAACAACCTCATGCCACAAGGCACCAAAGAAGGTGAGAAAGCACCCCGTCAGTGAAAAATCATAACTTTCTCCTTATAGAGTCTACTAAAAACAACCCTATGCCTCAGCATGGAGCCAAACCAACGAATAATCGTTGAACTTACTCCATGTCTGAAAGCAGCAAGGCTAATTTGCTCAAAAGAAGAGTCAAAAGCCCCTTGAATATCAAGGAAAGCACCAAGTGCAATTTCCTTGTACACAATAGCCCTCTCAATGAGCGAACAACCTCATGAGAGCATGCTCAGTCGATTTGCCAGATTGATAGGCAAATTGACTGCGACAAAGGAGGATCTTAGACAAGGCCCCATCTCTAATGAACCTATCCACCAACCTCTCCAATGTATTCAATAAAAAGGACATCAGGTTGATCGTGTGAGGATTCGAAAAACCCGGATGTTTTTTTGAATATTAATTAATTCGAAAAATTCAATAAAAAGGACATCAGGTTGATCGTGTGAGGATTCGAAAAACCCGGATGTTTTTTTTTTTTTTCTCCAGCCGTTGCCGTAGTTAGCCTGCATAGGGTCATTATGCAGTTATACCCCCTCGCCACGATGAGGCCTACGGTCGGATTTGAGGGGGTCTTGGATGGTACTATGCTACTTTTTGAATCCAAAAATATTGGATATTATCATCACGATATGAACGGGAAATGTTTTGAGGAATGGTTCCGTATCTTGCTGCCAAAATTATCCCCTAACAGCGTTATTGTTATGGATAATGCATCCTACCATAATGTTCGTTTAGAGGATATACCAACATCTTCATGGAGAAAGGACAACATCTGAAGTTGGTTGACAAGTAAAGGTATTTCTTGGCAGCCGGAAGAATTAAAACTGGAGTTACTAATGTTGGTTGGAAGAGAAAAGCACGGGTTCCTTAAGACAAATTTAAGAAGATCACGGAATCAAAGTTATTTCTGGAGAAAGTGGATGCATATTTGAGACAGATTGTAGCCAGTGGAAAACTACAATTTTAAAACCAATTTTAGAGGAGTATCAGCCTGATAATGTTTTTAACATGGATGAAACTGGACTTTTTTTAAATGTTTACCAAATAAGACTCTAACTTTTAAAGATAAATGCAATGGAGGTAAAAATAGCAAGGAACGAATAACTGTTGTCCTTTGTGCCAATATGTCTGGAAAAGAAAAAATTTTGCTTATAGGTAAAAGCAACAGCCAACATGTTTTAAAGGAGTGAAGTCATTAGAAGTTGACTATGAATACAATAAGAAATCATGGATGACAAGTGAGATTTTTGAGAAGTGGTTAATTAATTTTGATTAAAAAATGACAAGACAGAAGAGAAAAGTTGTTCTTTTCGTAGACAACTGTCCTGCACATCCTTCTTCTATAACAAAAACAATTAACAAATGTGAACCTGGTATTTTTTCCTCCAAACACAACTTCAAAATTACAACCAATGGATCAAGGCGTAATAAAAAATCTTAAAATGCATTATCGAAAACAGATTCTCAAAAAACTAATTTTTTTACTTGAAAACGATCAACCCATTGACAATGTAATTAATCTCAGAGTGTGTATATCAGAATTAGCAAAAGTGTGGCAAAATGATGTAGCGGAAATAACAATACAGAATTGCTTCATAAAAGCCGGCTTTTCTGAAAAGTCTGTTGGGGAAGAAGTTAATGTACTGTCACACATTGAGGAATGTTGGAACCAGTTACAGTCAACAGGCACAATAAATGACAAAATCTCAATGAATATTTTAAACGTGGATGATGTTATCGTAGCAGAATATCCGACAGATGATGACATTTTAAGTTTAATAAAAGATAGTGAAAATCAAGGAAAACACAATGAAATTCCTAAACCTTCCAAAAAGGAAATAATGGCTGCATTTGAAACGATTCGCCAAGGGTTTCGATTTGCAGAAAATGTGCCCGACAATATTTTTGAGTCACTCAATAAATGCGAACATTTTTATGAGGAATCTGCATTGAAATTACTTCAGCAGGATATTCGAAATTACTTTACATCTGATAATTAAATACAATATTCTAAATTATTCTAATTTATTTTGTTTAATAAATGCATGTTTTGTCCATCTTATTTTTCATTTATCTATTACATGCAGTAGACTTTTAATACATTAATATACTGTATATATATTTTTAAACAAAAAAAATTCATTTGTATATTTTTTTCCCAAAACTTTTTCAAATTATTTTAGTTGGAGTTTTACAAACCGTGAGCCACCATCGCCGCCGTCAGGAGGCCGCGAAAAAGGCGATACGGACAAAATATCACTTAACTACTATACTACGTTAGAGTAAATTCAGGTTTCTATATAACGAAGTTTCTATATATTGAAATTTTTCTAAGATACCTTCAATTTCGATATATGGAGGTCCGACTGTATTTGCAATCAAATATTGCGATAATTATAAATACTTTGTAATTTGGAAAGCAAATTCCATTGTGTTAGCGAGTAAAATTCCATGATTGCAATGTTAAAAAAAATTGCAAATGCAATAAATCGGGTTACTGATCTGCGCTCTGAACGATCGTTGATTGACTGCATTTAGATGTGTTAGAACCATAAACAAGATGGAGGACTTTTTTAAAATCAAACGTCATACAAATTAACTTTTTTATTTAAATATCTACTTTTGTTGTTGATTTGTTTTCTTATACTAGAGTTAATATTTTTATTAATATAAGCTTCCAGATGATATTACGTAATTTAGATTGCCAATACATAAGAAACTCAATGCTACAATTTCTTGTTTTCTTTTTCAACAAACACTATATATTCAAATGTTATACTGTATGTGTGTATATAGTTTGTTCATTTTTTTAATATTAAATATATATTTAGTTCAAAATCCGATTTTTTACGGATTATCCGCGAAAATTTATTTCCCGATTACCCCTATTAACTGGGAATCTATAGATTATATCGTTGATAAGTAAAGTGATCAGCCGTCCCGGATTATGCGGGATTGTCCCGGAGTGGACATGTAACACATTTTCGTAATAGCACAAAGTTGCCATTTCCTTTACTTTATATTACTAGATGACGCTATTTTAATTGGCAACAAATGTTTCTACTTATATGTGTCAAGTACAGATACTCCCCACCTTACGAACTTTCGCCGATACGAACAAACTTGGGCCCAGATTCACAAAACTTGTCGCAATCATTAACGTATCGTAATGTATTGTTTATTTCAGCGTTTTTCAAACTATGGGTCGCGACCCCAAATGGGGTCGTGAAGCGAAATGCTGGGGTCGCAAAAATTAAATTCAAATACTTGAATTTCAGTTTATATGTAATTTCACAAACGCCCAATATTTAACGTAGGACAACATATGAATTTTCAGTGTAGTTGGCTGATTGTGTTCATCGTAATAAGTGTGTAAATGATTTATGTACTTGTATGTTTTATTTCATATTTAATACCTGGGGTCACGAAAAATCTCGTAATGAAAAATGGGGTCGTGAATGAAAAAGTTTGAGAAGCGCTGGTTTATTTGATAGTATTTATAGCTCTCACGAACATCGTTAGATATGCATAGTCAACAGCAAACCTAGTAATATTTTACGAACAAATTCATGGTACGAATGGTCGTTCGGAACGTAACTCGTTCGTAAGGTGGGGTCCGTCTGTATTGAAGATAATAAAAATACTATTATGGAGGTTGTTACGGAAATAACTGATTTAAAATTCAAATTAAAAAAAAAAAAAAACGCAGCCGAACGTAGAAACGTTGAAAGCAATATTACAAGTTAAGTACAATTTTTGCAATTCCTCTGAAGAATTTTATATATATTTCAAGTAATGAAGATTTATTAAAAACTTCACTCTGTGAAAAAAAACATATTTAAAAAATAATTACATTATTTATATTATTCATTATATTGATAGTTACATCTATATAGGCCCTAGTCATTTTTGATATTTCTTGTATTGAGAGAGTTATTTTCTGTGTAGCTAATTTTTTGTTATGAAAAAATGTTTTTTTAATTTTTTTATTAATTTATCGGAAGTATGTGTTTTTTGTAATTTTTATATAAATAAACACACACAAAAAAGATAGATCCAAGTCATTTTAATGACGCTAGCCTAACCATTTAAATGAACTAAAAAAATAGTGTTCTCACGAACGTGTTAAGCATTTTTTATTATTATTATTTGGACAAATGTTAACCTATCAATGAAGTGACCAGATATTTTAACTTTGAATGCATATTAAACTTCATTTTTGCTATTTCTTTTACGGTACCGGTTTGAATGGAATATCTTGTCTATGCTCTACATAATATTAAAAACACTTCTTGAATACTTTAGTTAATCATTCATTCGGTTTTGGTTCGAACAGTTCTGTAATCAAATTATAATTTTATTTATTTAGATTCGAACATTACAATTTTATTAAACATTTTATTAGCACAAGTTTTCTAAAAAATTACATCATTTTCAGAATTTTTGATGATGACATTGAAATTATTTGCTACTTAAATTTAAGATGTGGAGCAGATTACGTATAACATTTCTATGAGCATTCGATTAAGATTAATTATAACAATATAAGATATTAATTTCCTTGTCGTATATTTCTAATTAATATAGTGTAACCAGAATTATGTATTTTTATTTTCAAAATTGCTTACGGAGATTAAAGTACAATTTAAAATATTTAATTGATTCTTAATAATTTTAGCCTACAATTTTGTCACATACAGACGATACAGATACAATTAATAATAAATGATCTTCGGAATATCGTTATAGCAGTGTTGCTATAGAAAATGAGAGATAAGTGAAACAAGAAATCAATAGTAACGAACTTAGAAATATTATGTAGGTTGTGCAATACTTCTATTTCAGAAAATTAGCACCAAAAAGGCTTATCCATCGATTACAAATTCATGTGATAAACGATGATTTTAACCTTTCAGATGCATTAGGCATGGATTACATATGATTTGAAACGAGAAATGATCGATTATTGAGTAATGAATGCTAATCTAGAATTAATATCGCAGTTCATTTGTTAATCATAGTTTATTATAAATCACTTTATTAACAAATAGAATACATAAAATAATTTCTATTATTATTGACTTATTTATCTTAATGTATTCTTAAATTTAAGAATAGTGATATTTTAGGAACTTTAAAAGAAATCCTTTGCCTGGAGTAATCAAATAAACTTATCTTCTTGTTTTTTTTTTTTTTTTTTTTTTTATTTTTTTTTTTTTTTTTTTTTTTTTTCTTTTATCTTTTTTTTTTTTTTTTTTTTTCTAATATGCACCCAGGATTCTGAAATGTCTATTTTCCGATTTAATATAAAATTTTGTAAATTAATACATTATAAATATAATTGCTAAAACACTTACAACATATAATCAAATTTCTATAATTCAAATTCCATGAATTTCTAATTAAAATATAATAATTATCTAGTACAATAATATTACTAAATTTAAAAATCGTAAAAATTTTTTTTAAAATCGAACATCATAAATTTTTCTAAAATATGACATTAAAAATTATTATTCCATTATAAAACTACTTAGCATAATTGATCGATCAATCCATTTTGAGACGCATAATTAATAATCAATTATTTATCGGTTCGTGCTAGATACATAAGAATGTAGTATCACAAAAAATAAAATTTGCACACCATTTATCTTAGGTCATTGACTGTAGTAGTATTTCAATAATTTATATGCACTTAAATCTTTTATTTTATTAAAATATTAGAATAATACAGAATTTGACGATAAAAAAAATATTAAAATTAGCCGCATACTCTGGAAATCGGCTTCTTGTTACAAGGACAAAAGAAGATATGTATAAATTGTGCAGTGGCACTTGCCAGATCGTCTTCGGTAAAAATATAAAATAGAGGAGAGATTGCCGATGAAAGTACTATTAAAAGAATGCTTCCCACTTCGAAGTTAGTCGAAAGTACTATAGAATGGCATTGATCGTCCTTTTCGCCCAGTACGATATATGACATGTAACTTATTATGGGTAAAGTTCCAAATATGTATAACATGAAAGCTGCCAGCACTTTTTTCAGTTTAACAGCTTGTCCAGTGATAAATGGAATCGTCAAATTATCTGAAATGGTAGCAATATCGTTGCATTCGGGGAGTACAGAATTTCGCCTTTTGCAATTAGTACAAATAACATTAAATAGTAATGCTACAATTATAGCCAGATGAAAGAAATAAAGCAAGCAGAGTGTCATCGAATACGCATTAGACCAAATATGAGGGATTGTACAATATCCTTGCCAGTTATTCCATCCTACTAGCGGTATTACCGAAATGACTACACCTTCGAACCAAGCCATTACAACCATAGCTAAAATGATAGCACGACATCTTTGTTCGGTCTTGGATTTGCAAGCTGTTTCGAAATGTAACTGGAGTACTTGGAGGGTTATTAAAGAAGTAGAAGTGAAGAGCGTAACCAGAAGAAAACCCGAAGGTACAAAATAACATATATTATAATCTGAAAGGATGTGAGAATTATCTATAGCTGTGATTCTATAAACGTACCAAGCAACTACTACGGCTGATAACTGCCCGCAAATACAAAAACTCATGATGATTATATTTTTAGCATGCTTCAGTAAGGATTGTTGCAATATTGCCAAGAAATGGATTAGGTTGAGGAGAAATGCCATAGTTGCTATAGCTACTGATACCAAAACGAACAAGCGTTGATGATCTCGATTTTGTAGATCTAAATTCAGCGTAATGGTACAATTCCATAAGAACATGATGGGATCTGAAAATTATAAATACCAAACTTTAAATATTCTGAAATATACCAATTTTCATTAAACAAAACAGTCTAAAACAAAACAAATCGATTAACAAAAATAATAATTTTAAGGTCATTGCCCAGAACTAAATCGATAATTTATGCCGTTCAACGATATTTTTATATATATTTTTAATAATTATGATAGTTTATACTATAATTTAAATAATAATCGAATAAAAAGCATTAAACTTATATAAATTAGCGAAACTACACCACTTACCTTTCTGTAAAAGATAGAAAATAAAACCCTCGTCCAGAGAGGGTTCACTGACTATCGTTCGCAGACAGCATACAAAAGTAAAATCGATAAATGGTGAATCACCTCGCGTTGGATACTTTAGAAAAGTCTGACTATAGTTCACCTGTCGACGTACAATGGCAGCTGTATAATTTGAAAGAAATAACAATGAACAAGTGGGTCAGAAAGTTTATGGGACTCGAATTATCTAGTGTTCCGCTCAATTAGTAAATACAACAGCAGATCATTGTATATCGAGCGCGTATTTGTTTTTGGCACAACCCTTTCATTTTGGAAATTAACTGGCGTTATTTATAGGTTATTTGCAAATATTTAATTCCATTTCTATTCATATTAATTAACGAAAGAAATTCTGCATTGTCTAACTAAATTGGTTATCACAGCTATCAACTGATTCTAACGGTATAACATTCCTGAGCAGAATGTATTTACTTAGTTATAAAACATACAAATTCTGTTAGAATGCGTTTTATATACTGTAATTTTCACGTATTTTTTACTTGATTTTTTACATTAATTAAAAACGAGAAGTTATAGTAATTTATTGAAAAAAACTATTTTATGTATTTTGACTGTAATATATATATATATATATATACACCTTCTCTTACTGAATTTATAAAAATGATAAAAATTATAATAATACATACTATACTATGAAACATTAACTACTACCGGTATTTATAAATATTTTATGTAAAAATAAAAAGAAACTCTCA
>AYEL01050611.1:0-24659 GCA_000484575.1 Olivierus martensii | reverse complement strand
TTATAGAAAATCCACCTATGCACCAGTATTCATCCCCCGATGGTCGTACGACCCCTACTCTTATAAAGAGTAGGACCCCTACTCTTATAAAGAGTAGGGGTCATACGACCATCGGGGGATGACCCCTACTTACCCTGACTCCCTTTATAAGAGTAGGGGTCGTACTTTACCCTGACTCCCTTTATAAGAGTAGGGGTCGTATGACCCCTACTCTTTATAAGCCTTTCGTTTCTTGTTAGAGAGAGTAGAAACACACTGTAATACGACTGAAGCTAAATTGAAAGAATTAGCGATAATCAAAGAACAGGCTGCCATGCATGGGTATAACTCTGCATTTATCGATAATATTATGAAATCCTTGCATACAAGCAGACAAAACATTTATAATAGTACTTATCTGCCTCCGAATAGTACTTCTTACACGTATTCCATTAAATATCACAAACCTATAGAAAATGTTAAAAAAGCTCTCCACAATAGAAGTGTTATTATTCCTTTTAACAGGCTTGATACGATATACCATACTGTTAAAAATATCAGGATTTTTGTGTTGAGTGTAAGGGGTATTATTATGATAAGAAGGGACCGAAATGTGACTGGATTGAATGCATTAAATGCAAGAAATGGTTGCATGATATTTGTAGTAAAGACAGTTCCACTTGCAAAAAATGCTAGAGAATAAGTATGCTTTTTTCCATTCTTTTGCCTTTTCCATTGCAAAGGCAAAATATGTAATTGTCATATATATATATATATAAAATGTTCTTTTAAATGTGTTTTTCTATGTTCCTGTAAACATCATGTGTTGTGCCATCTTCCTCCATGGTAACTGACTATGTCAGTTTTGTTTCATTTAATTTAATTGCTCTTTTTACCTTAGCACGTTCAAAAAAATCATTTTTTATTTTCCCAGTTAATAACTAAATAAACAAGATATATATTGATATAATTTACATATTTTTTCCACTCCACATTCTCATGGTAAATAAAGTTATTGTTAAATGTGCCATCTTCCCCCGAGTTAACTAATATTTCACATGCATTTATTTTATATAGATGCATACTACTATTTACAATAGATGAACAAATTACAAATATATTATTTTTTAAATTAAATAGGTTTCTTTCTCCACATCAACTATTGATTTTCATGGTATGAAGCCACAGTGAAGGTACCAAAGAACCACATGTGATTCACGAGCTGCAATTTGGACACTGAGTATATGTTTCCAAATAATGCCAAGCCAACACCAGACACACTTTGCTAATATTAATATAATTAAAGATATAAGATAAATATTTAGATATGCAATAAAATGTTGAATGTGAAACTTCAATTCCATGCTCATCTTCACAACATTCTCCAGTGCAGGATGAGATATATTAATTGATGCACCACAACCATGTCCTTACACATTCATTATATTTATAACTATACACATTTTGCAAAATATAAGTGATTTCATAAAAATTTAATTCTAATTAAATATTTAAAAATTTATCTTTGAATTTCAATGATGATGCTTTGATAGATTGCTATTTTTCATTTATAATTTCATTATACCAAAGTATTAAAAAATTTAAATATACAAATAATATTGTACATAGTTTTATGCTTTTTAAATCAAAAATTAAATCCTTTTAGTTTATGATATATATTACAGAATACAATTTTCATAAATTATTTTATAGCTAGAATCTTTGTAAAAGTTGTTTGAAAGTATCTTAAAAATTAAATATTGTATTTATTGTATTGTAAAATATTGCATTCTATTATATAAATAATCAAAAGATATTTATCAAAAACAAATTAATTCACTTCAACTATTAAAAAGAATAGCATTGCATTTACAAAAATATGAATGAATTTATTAATTAATACTTCATTTCTATTTTTCTTACTTTTTCCAAAAATCAAGGAAATTTTTTAATAATACAATAGAGGCATCCAAACTAATTGGGACCAAAGTGATTCAGTTAATCAAATATACATGAAAATAGTGTATAACCCAGTTTATACAAAAAAGTATATGTATAACCCAGTTTATACAAAAAAGTGTAACTAAGCATACAATTAAATTATTGTACACAAGATTATTACTAATATATATTTTAAATTATGAAGTATTATAAAGAATTAATTTAAGTTATGATTAGTAAATAATAGCCAAGACATCTACACAGTAGCTAAAGCCAGCAGCTGATTTGTAACTGATTATAATGACAAATTAAGACTATTTCTATGCTATACTACATATATCTTTGAATAAGTCATAAACAAATGCATTAAGTGACAGGATTAATACTTCAATATAACAATTAATAAACTTAAAAAAAAGATACTATAATTTTAGTAGTGGTGGTTCAGATAACTGACTTGTTTCAGGTAACTAATGTTCAGATAATTGACACTAAAATACATAAATATCAATATTTCTAACGAAAATATCAAGAATATTTGATTATTCTTTATTTAGCATCATATTTTTTAATAAGATCAATATTTTTTTAAATCAACAATAGTCAATTACATATTTACAAATTATTTTTTAAATTCAATGAAAAAACAAAAATTAATGCTTACCTTGTAATGTTTTGGTTTTTCTTCTAAGATGATTATAGGAACTTTTTTATAGTCTGAGAAATTCAATTGAGAACGAAAAACTGGATTAACTTCAACCACATCATAAGGAATACCATAATAATCCAAAAATGCTCGAACTTTGCAACAGAATGGACATGTTTGATATTGAAATAGTGTTAGTTTCAATGGAAGTTTATTTGGTCCATCTACCTAAGTGGGAAAAAATGTATATTTTTTTATTTATATATTACTATATTTTGATATTTAACAGAAAAAAGTAACAATAGATATAAAAACTGTTAAAACATGTTATGCATTCATAATTTATATATTTTTTTATGAAATTTTTTATTATATTAATTATCAATTAAAGTTATGCATTAGTTACACAAAAATTGAATAAACATGAATATTAATATAATAATTAATATAGATGAATGATAATTAAATTGAATCTGTGATATTGCTGATTAGTAAATATAACCTTAAGTTTAAATATTTAATATAAGACATTTACATTAAATAAATTAATTAATTAAAGAGAAGATTAAAATTTACTGTATAACATTTTCAACCTATTTTTTAAGACCTCTCCCTAAAAATAGGTCAAAAACATTATACAGTAAATTTTAATCTTTTCCTGTGTTAGTGCTTGTTTATTTATTTATATATATGCAGGATAGTGAATACTTTATGTATATTTAGTAGCATTTATATTATTTTTTCCTCCAAAAATTATCACTAAATCAATAATTTATTCAATGGTTAAGATGCAAATGATGAAGATGAATCACTGATTTAGTAGATTCAAAGAATAACATTCATTTAATGGCATTTGAACCACTAACCTGAAGTGTCAAGAAAATAAAACAGATTTAATGAATGCAATTAAAATCCATGTTTGGATAGTTTAACAACTTTATCATTGTTTCTGAATTCTTTTTTAAATCTTATATTAAAATTTTTAATATAAATGGAAATCTTACGCTGTTAACACTTTCTAACAAGTATTCAAACCTCATGAGGCATCCTAGTAATGAAGAGGACCTATTGTTGCTTATGTTTTTAATTTTTATTGCCAACATTGAAAAAATTGCCAATAAAAGTTAAAAACAAACTGAAAAATTCCATTTTCAGTTTGGATATTTTTGTGAAGAACCAAAGTTGATGCATATATCTGCTTTTCAATTGCCAAATTGTTAGGATGGTTCAATCAAAATTGGAGATTTTTATTAAATTTGATAACAAATGAAAAAATATTCAAAATTTTTGAATGATCATTTAACATAAATTTATTATTTATTATATTACTGTTAGAAATATTTTTAAGATAACAACATTTATTAATCTATAATTATTTCATAATTTGAAATAAAAAAATTCAAAAAGTCTAGTTGCTAATGATTTTTAGTTATCAATGATTGGCAAAAAATTTAAACAAAGACCAAGATCATATATAATGGTGAAAGATAACTGATCAGTCAAATAATGTGGAAAAACTGAATATAAAAAAAAAATCAGCTGATTCAATATTTTCATTTCTCTGTTTTTATTATTTTCTCTGTTAATAAAAACATAATGAAATACAAGAATACAAGAAATCACAAGCACTTAAAGCAGGAAAAATACACTATTTTATTATTAGATATAAATTACATATACTAATAGTAAAATAATGAAATATCTATAACATATAGTTTAGAATTTTCATATTTATTAGGGATAAATAGATAAACAAAATTATTTAAAAAAAAAAATCACAGGAATCCAAAATGGCTACTTGCTACAAATGTGCAAATCATATATAACATAAAGAAAAAGTTTTCATCAAAATTTGAATTAACCATAAATTATTAAATTCAATAATTTTGATTATGCAATTCATATCCAAATGTAGAGAAGTTGATGCAATTCTAGCATCAACTACTCTACATTTGGATGTACAAAACTGATAACATACTGTATGCACCAAACTGTCAGAAAAGTGTTAAATCATAGAAATTGCAGTAGAATTCATTTTGATCCTCAAATAACTTCCATTATTGTAGCAGTGATATATGAATGAGTGTGAGTTGGCATTCTGTTAAAAAATCCATATAGATAACTCTGATCAAATTCTGCAAAAAGATAAAAAATAAATTGTAATAACTTTGTCTGGAGTAAAAAATATTTTGTTTAATAATGACAACTGTGTAGAGAATTATTGTATGTGTTTTTATTTCAATTTAGTAATAAAATAGGTTTTTAAATTTTATTAGTTAAGACTGTAAAAATTCTGTATTAGTTAACAGACTGTAAAAATTCATTCATCTCTCTATCATCTCAACAATTAAATATACCTTGCATTTACTTTGTAAAATTTCAATGATTTTTAACAGTATTTTCAATATTCTCAGCATTGTCTATTTGTTTCAGCATTTCATTTGTTTTAACCTATTTTCCAAAGAAATATGAAACTTATAGCATCACCATATCTATCTATTTATCAGACTGTGTCCTAGTAATAACTTTTGAATTAATGAGCAGATTTTTATGAAACATGATAAGCTGCTTGACTTTGTTCTACCATTAATTATGGATAATTTTAATATCACATCATTTAAATCTCTAGCTTCAATTAGTTAAAAATGGCAAATGTTCAATTTTTTGAGTGTTTTTCTGTAATAACTATGGAACTATTTAATAGATTTTCATGATATTTAGAACAATTCAGAAAACAATGCTTATTTTTTTCATTTATTTGTCAATAAAATCAATTTTTTCTTGATTTTCACAGTTAATGCATATTATAAAATCTTTCTTGTTACAATATCCATTCTATTTACATATAAATATCTCTGCATTATCAGAATACCATAATCCTTTATCCATACATTCATCTAAAATGCAGAATATCTATTTGCATGGAGTTTAATATGGTATCTGCATCAAATAAAAATGCTCTGGCTCATAAATATAAAAAAAAAAACCTGCTTCATCTATGATAACAAAATGACAGATTATGAAATAAACGAAATAAACAATGACAGATTATGCAAATATTTAGTTCATTAGGAATATTTTCTCTCTCTCGACCTTCTCAGAAACTGAGTTAAAACAAATCATAGTTGAATTTCTCACCTTCCTGGAGATTATGTTGTTGTAAGGACCGATTTCTATTTTACTTTCAGTCACCTTGCTTTCTTCAGGAGACTGCTTTAAGTGGAATATTTGATTATCATCCAAAAATGGAATGGAAAGGCAAAACATGCCGCCGCCTAATATACCCATTCCCAATTTCCACTTTTTAAGTGTAAAAGTTACAGTTCCATATCTAAAAAATCGCACTGAATTCGTGGGTTTCTGCTTGAAAGAAGTTATTACAATATTTCTGAAAGGAAATGTTAATACAAAACGTTTAGTAAACAGTGCCGACATTTTGTTTAGATGTTTTCAAACATGCGCCACACGTCTCTTATTCCGAAAAAGTTCAATTTATAATTTACAAATTTCTTTTAATAAATCATATAAAAGAAAATATAAATTACAATTAAATATTTTTAAATAAATTTGTGAGTCCCGATTTAAAACTTTTTCAGTAATATACTAATTTAAAACTGCATTTTTTTTTTTTTTTTGCTAAATATATCACAAACTTTAATTTATTAGGAAGAAAGAATACTGTCTAATAGTACCATTCAAGTAATAATTAACAATAGTAATATATGATAAAATATTCTAACAAATTTTATTTACTTGAGTTATTAAGCTATCTATGTAATAAAGCATTTCCTTTCCATCTGGAATATCTATTCTTGATAAGTAAATTAACGTTTTCAACAACTCGGCCAACCACTTCAGACTGTAGATATCCACTGATAAGCTTTCGATTGATCCAATAAAGGGTCTGCACAGTAGAATAATCAGTTGGTCTTCTATTTCTTTTTACGTTTTTAATGCCGATTTCCAACTAGCGATTACTAATCAGCGAGTTCCCATAGGATGCCATATTTGTCATGTATCTTTGTTTTATGCTGATTTTCATCTTGGATAGTAGTAAACAGCGGGGCCATTTCACTACTAGTCGCCTACTCGCTTGAGTAATAGGCCAATAATTGAAAGTTAGGTTTTTTTATTAAATCGCCGAAACTTACTACGGATATATTTGACAACAGCCATTTCAGAGCCCACCAGACTTCACCCGTGATGAAATCAGCCGGAAGGATGGGCCCGGACTTCTCCTGAAAAATTGGAAGTATAGCATCCAGAATAGAACCCGGATTACCAAATAGACATTTGGCCGACGAAAATGGATATAGATTAGTTTGAGTAAGCCGCCATATCGTCATGGGATATATCGTATCTGGCGGCAGCCACTTTTAGAGTCCACCACGAGCTGGACAACTCCCATAGTGGGATCAACTGGAAGGTTAAAGGATGAGGTTAAACAGGCTTGGCTAGTACCTTCCTAAAAAATTACATGTATGGTTCCCGAATCAGTACCGGCTATAGAGGTTTGAGGGCTCTGAGCGAAAATTTTTGTTGCGCCCCGCAAGTCTTCAGTTTTGATGGACCATCATCGTTTAAATTATTTGTAAAAAATAATTGTGTCTTACTGCAATAATAATAACAAAACACAAAATGTGCCAATGCCCTTTAAAGCCCCTTAAATATCAGCGCCCTGAGCGGACACTACGTTCGATCGTATGCTGACCCGGCCACAGATTAAAGAGTATACTCTTTAATCTGTGACCCGGCTCTAACCCGGATCTCTAAGATACTAAGTGAACACTTTACCATGCAGCCATCAGGACGAGAAGAATGGAGATAGACAGCTAAGTCTATACCAGGGGTCTCAAAACTATGGCCAGCGATATGATTTTATCCGGCCCGCCAATTGACTAATTTTTCAATAAAAATCTGCAAAATAAACACGGGGTGTTGATAGATTTCAAATCCGTTTGGCTGTGTTGTTACTGATATCTCAAATGAACTTCAGGCAAATGAACATATTAAAGATAAATACAAGGTAGAAAACTTGATTGATTTTTATAAATTTTTGAACTCTGAACAGTTTTCAAATTTGAAGAAATTTGCTTGTAAATTTATCTGTATTTTTGGGACAATGTATCTTTGCTAACAAACTTTCTCCCGAATGAAATATTGTCGGCCGGAATTATTATTATTATTATTATTATTATTATTATTATTATTTTCTGTGTTGTTATCATGAAAATAATTTGTTTAATTGGAGTATTGCAATATACAACTGGGAATGTTATTCTGTATGGGTAAATTTATATTGGCAGAGCTTTTGGGTATTTTTGTTAAATGGTTTAAAGGGAGACCAGGTGTAAACCATATGCTTCCTTTACAAGAAGTTTCTCATATACAAATCTATCATTCCCTCTCCTCTTAACATAAGGAACAAGGTATATATAAGGTTGTTTATGGATGTTCTCAAAAAAATTATAGTATTTTCATAATTAAAATTAGAATTTATATACTGAAAAATTTTTTTATTAACTGAATCACACAGTGCCATTTCAATTATTTTTATAGTATCTTTGTAAGTCTGATATTATTTAAAATGTTATATTTTTTGTATAGTTCAATGTTTCAATTTTTTGGGGTTGTGGTTATGTTTTATATTATTAATTTGCCTAAAATATGGCAGTTTGGTATTAATAATAATGTATTTTGTAAGAATTGTTTGTCAGGTTTTATCAAAAATTAGTGTGCAATGGTAATCTTTCACCTGTAGTTTTGTTTTTCTAAGGAACTGGTCACTCTAACTGGTCCTCCGATTTGGCTAGAAGAGAAGGGCTGAAAGGAAACTTTTTGGTCTATTTCAATTGATGCAGGCTACACGAATATCTGAAAACATTTTTGAATAAACTGCTTATCTTATTTATTTTACTTATTGTTTAATGTTATAAAAGGATTAACTTGTATGTTATCTAAGAATTTTAAAATAAAAAATAATGTTTATATATAAATTTTAAATAACTTTATAAATTTTTTTTTTTTGCATTTCAGTAATATTTTCATATATAGTTTTAAAAAAGCTATCAGTTATAATTTTGTTTAGCCTCTATCTGGCGTACATAGTATTTTCTTACGGATGTGTGAGAATCCAGACATATCTTTCACCATGCAATGTTAAAAATCGCGAGGACATCGAATCGCGGCTTTATCATTTTCCCGATTACTTACATTTACGGCAGTATTCTCAATGACGAATTAATTCTCAGATCAAGATCATTCCTAATTTTTCGTATTTGTCACAACAAATTTCGTGAATTAATCTTCAACTACCAGGGTTATTTAACTCTCTTCTATCGGAGAGGGGTTAAATAACCTCTCGCAGATGGAGATTAATTCACGGAATTTGTTATGACGAGTACGAAAAATAGGAGTGATCTTGATCTGAGAATTAATTCGTCATTGAGAATATGGCCATTAATGAGTTATACGAATATATATGAGTTATATGAAATATGAATAATAAATGCATCTACATGATAAATTTTCTGTGCACATATCCATGATAAATGCATATAGTTTTGCTTATTTTCCAGATTTTTATTTTTGTTCTCTAGTTGATATGTTTCAAGTATCCGCCGATCGTATTTCGTCCTTCCTGTCTAATTTCCAAGGATAATATTACTGAAGTCACTTAATTTGCATTTCTACGACATATTTTTTTTTTTTTTAAGTTCAGTCAAAGGAAAGTTGAACCCCTTGCCATTCAAAAGAATACAAAGGGGTAACGACATATTATTAGAATAATCTATTTCATACTTATACCTATTTCATACCTGTAAGCCGATCGAAAGATTCGTCATTTACAGAGACTGTCCGCAACATAATATTTCAAAGATCGATTATAGAGGAGAATAGAATAGGAGGGAATAATCCGTTTCGTCCTGTCTTGTGTTGTATGTGATAGATGCTACGCGAAAAGAATTTCATATGAATTCTTCATGAATTTTTTAAGTTTTCCTCTTAAATATAATACATTTATGTTTATTAAAATAATCTTTTTCTTGATTTTATGAATAGGTCATGTCGTGATTATTTGCTTAATCCCTCCACAATTCAAAAGAATTTTCTTTTGCAATTTTCTTCGTTTTGACTTTTATTATATAAAAAATGAATGAGTAGCAAATGTCAAAGCAATTTTGGAAGAAAATTTTTTATTGTTTTGAATTTGCACAGAAAAAAAACCAATATTCCAATGAATACAAAATAATGAAGTAATCTTTGTTAACTGATCAAAAGCGGTTTTCAAACTGGGATCCGCGGTTCCCTAGAAGACCACGGACCCCAGTTTAGGGAATCATTGTTCAATATCTTGAATAGTTGTCCACTACAGGAGAAAGACTGTGTGTAAAAAACTTTCTCCATCTTTCTTATGATAGAGCTATTTGACTAAGATTTGCCATTTTCTGAATAAATAATTGTTTGTCAAAAAATGTTTTGGTAACAGTAGCCTATATGTTAATTGTAGTTAATTTTAAAGGGTCCGCGAGCAATCTAAAAAGTAGTAAAGAGACCGTCACGCAAGAAATCCTTAAAATGTTTGAGAACCACTGATCAAAAATATTAGGAATCCCATAAACCTGATAATTATCTGAATCAATCCATTATCCCATACATTATGCTAGCTGATAGCTATATTCAACATTAAAAAAAGATCAAGTAGATAAATATTGCGCATTATATAAATGAGAAATATTAAGAAAACTTATTTAGATAATATATTATTTTGCCACTTAATAAATAAAGGAAAATTTAATAGCTTTTTCTATAAATTTAATAATCTAAATTATTGAAAATGTGTTAACTTTTTAGAAATTGCGATATTTTCGCAGAAATTGTTTAAAATGTCAATATTATTTTATTATTAATTAATATTATTTATAGTATCAGGAATCCCATAAATCTGATCAGATGTAAGTTATTGAAAATCAATGTGTGAACATAACCAGTACAGTAAAACATGTCAAGTTGGACACCTCTCTATGTTGAACGGCTTTTCCTGGAACCGGACAAAAGCCTATATTTTACTATATGTCCAAACCTCTATATCCTGGACACCTCTCTATCTTGTATCTTGAATAACTGTTTGTAATAAGATGGGCACTTTTGATTATTTTTTGAAATAAAACTTTAACTCGAGATTTAACCCTTACTCTAACTCTGACTTGAGCTACAGAATACGGCCGTAAGTAGTCTACTATGGTAGTGAGCCATCTTTTTGACTTTTGAATTCTAGTATACATATTATTATATTGTATATGAATTCAGCACGAAACTTCTCGCTCGATTTTCTCGACAATGCTTCAGTTGTGCACTTTATTGTTTGCACATTATACTGTCCTAGTGGACTACTACAAGTATGTGCGATTTAAAAAAAATCGGTGACGGAATGTCTGAACCTCCCCATGTAAGTGCTATATAGTTTAAGTGTTAAACATAAATTTTTGTAAACAGATAAAGGTTCTTACCAAAAATCAGAATAAAATGTAAAAATGAAGATCTCTAATATAATACAAGCAATATTTCTGGAATAAGGTAGAGGTGCTTGAACACCTTTCAATTGTATAATATGTTCATTGAATACATCAAATGTTTTTATAGTATTATAAAGAAACTTACAATAACTATGATTGATTAGATGTTTGAAGAATTAAGCCTTTTTATCTTATCTCATATTAGTTTGATGCCTGATTTGCATCGTTGATGTTCCTGCTTTGTCATAAAAATACAATACGTAATTTAAAATATATTAAGAGCGCATTTTAGAAGTTTTAGTTTTCTTTATTTTCTATCAGTTTTTATCTAGAACAACAATTTACAGTCTGTGGTGTGTGCCGCCTTAGGTTGGCGCAAAACAACAAAAGGCTGCCTGTGAAGACATGAAAAAAAATCAAAACATCTAGATTGAAACCAAAATGAAAAAGAAAATATATCCTAGTAACACAAAAATAAAATATTACCCTTTTAGATAGCTAGATACATGTATATAAGTAACACAAAATGTATTATCAGTCATTTAAAATTCAACAGCAGATTTGTATCTTCTTTGAGCTTTTTTCATACAGCAGAACTCTTCATAAGAAGGTGCGAAATTGGAAATTTACACTCGGAATTCTCTTTCTATATTTACCTGAGACTTATATTTTATGTAAGAATCCGGCAGCGTAGGTAAGCTGGTATCTTGGATCTAATCATTCAGTTATCCCACTTCTAACACCAGTGTGATGGTTTCCATAGCAAATGGCCGATATAAAAGTGTGCATCGCTCGATTTTAGCATATTTTCGAATAGGATCATGAGTAAGTGACACAGAGATCCAAGATAGTAGAAATTGCAATTAAGGATAATAAATTTTTTATTAATGAATTAATTGAAAATTTATTTATATTTTCGATATAATACAATTAAACAATCTTTTCTTATCTTGTATATCCAGTTATCATTTTGTAAATCTTTATCCTTATTTTCAATGAAAAATTCCGTATTATCATCATTCCTAATTACATAAATGTGATTATTATTTTTATATCATTCAATTGTTAGAATATTTTCCACCATTAACTTGAATACTCAATATTACAAATAGGATGAAAAATATTAAATATGGAATAAATGTTTTCAACTAATTAGGATTTTTGATATCAGAGTGCCTGTTATGTTTATTACCCCAAAAGTAATATTAGCAATAATGTCTTTTGAATTAATTAAAAATTCCTAATCAGATCCTATAATATTGAATTTATTTTACTTAAGAAAAACCATCCCTAAACCATTCTTCATAATCTCTATCAAAACTCTTATGGTTTCCAGGAATAAAGGACAGGGCTGTCCAATAGGCGGCCCCCGGGCCGCATGCAGCCTGCCAGGCTTTCACAATTTGTAATATAATATTACTTTTTAATATTTTTTCACTTTTATTTATTACTTTTTTGAAAGATTAATAAAAAGAATCCTAAAATTGAATTATATTAACTCAATTAATTAATTTTTCTTAATTATTAGTAACTAGTTAGCCCCTGGTCACTATGTGCCCAAATAGACAAAAAACGAAACATTTGTTTCTTATCTGTCAAATTTGAGATTTTTTATTTATTTAGCATAACCTTAACCTTGTATATAATGCTTTTGCTAGTTTTTTCTCAGGACCAAACTTTGAAATTTTCTTTATATGAAATTGGCAACTAACAAACTATCCATTTACCTTTTCTGTTATTTATTTTTATTCCCATTAAATCTTAAATACTGCAATCTAGTGCTTTGTGTTCATTTCTTTTATAGAGAAATAACATTTATTTACATAAAAAAATAATGATTATGTACTAAGTTTTTATTTTTCACTTTAACAAAAGAAATAGAGACTATACTCAGTATTTTAACTTTTTGAAAAATGAAGTATGTTGTAAAAAGAATATAGGAAAACATTAGGAAAGAGAGAAAGGATCTTGTAAGAAGTGTGGCACCATTAGTAGAAAAAGAGAGCATCATTTAATTGCTTCTTAGTCATGGGTGAGAATGGGTAAATTCTATCCTATCCACTGAAGAATAGTTATACAATAATCAACATAATATCAATTAATATCAATGCAAATGATATTATTCAATGCATAAGAAATAATATATTCATTCTTACATTATCTTCTTTATTAATTTTAATTTAATTTAAATTAATGATGACAGTGAACATAGTGAGCTATTGTTAGCTTTTCCTACTAAAATATTCTTAATCATATTGAAATCCATTCTACTAAATTAATAAGTATAAGCATATCCAGATAAATTTTTGCATTAATTGTTAGCTTCAGGAAGAAAAAGGAACCAATCATCTGGTTGCTTGTTAGTGAGCATCAAACATTTACTTTACAGCTATCTTGTTCATGTTCTAAAACAACAAAGGGGTTTTCTAAACCCCATATTCTGCATTCATGTCAGTTAACTTTACCTGACACATGGGGAATGTTGCTCCATCACTAAACTCAGTTTATCAAGAAACAAACCATCGTTGACCATGTGCATTTCTACAGCGAATTCCTTGCAACATAGTCTGTCATCAGCTTTAAGCTGCTGGACAAGTTGCACTTTATATACAATAAGTCTCAACTGCTCATGAACCACTTTGTGTATTGTTGATCTGATCATCCTTAGTTCAAGACTAGCACAACAAATGGACTTGTTAGGACTACATTGAAACATTTTCTGTATATTGCAAGTTGTTCTTCATATATGTTAGGCCTACTTCCACCTTTTTGATACAACATACTCCCAGTCTCTTGAAATTGTTTCAGCCATCGTTTAATTGATTGTTCAGTTGGCAGATGCTTATGAAATTCATGTCTAAACTGTCTCATTACTGTCTTTTGTGATTTTGTTTTCCATAGCCAAAAAAACACACATTGCTTTTTCACTTGTGGATACCATTTTCACCATAATTCAAGATGAAAGTGCTTGTTTGATGTTGCCATATATGCAGACAAAAATTCTTTAAGTTAGAATAAAATACAGTAAACCTTTTTTTATATATCTTTTCAAGTTTTTATCAATTACAGTTCTTAATCCAGTAAATAATTTATGGACCTACAAAGTGATTTAGTAAACTGAATCACTTTACTAAGTGATTCAATTTATTTATTTCAGATTTTATTTTAATACAAACAGAGTATACATCTTAAAGATGTCAAATTTCAGACAGTTAATAATAATATACTGAATATTTAACCATTCATTAAATCATTAGAAACATGGTTATCCTACTTGCTATCTAATAAATTATTGCAGGACCAATGCTAATGATCTACTCAATGAACTGCTTTATTAGATATCAAAAATTAAATTTCATTATGCTGTATTTATATTTCCAACATAAGCACATCAAAGCAGTGAAAATAACTCAGTTTATTACGAAATTACAAAAACGTTTTCGGTAATAAAATACCATCATCAGTTGCACATTTAGTTAAAAAGAACAGAATAAAGGAACAGTTTTTTAAAAAGTTCGATAGTACATTCGATTGAGGAAACACGTAAACAACTAAGTAAAACAAAGCAAAGCAAAAAAGAAGTTATATTAGTTCACACATATGGGGAAGGAACAATAGTAATAATTAATTACTATTATGTATAGCATATTTCCAGGCTATACTCAAATTATCTGCCTACCTGATATTAATAACATTTTCTTTTTGGCTATTTTTTAAAATTTCGATCTTTTCTGCAATTGGTAATGCTTTACGGTTTTGTATATTTTTTATAACTCGAGCATTTTTCCACAGTACTTTAGTATCTTTTTCATAAACTCTAATAGCTAGTGCAGTGTTTAAATTTCCTTTAGAAATATCTTCTTTATGCTTGGTTAATCTCTCCTTAAAATTACGGGCTGTAGCACTGATATATGTTTCGGTATGGTTGTCCTCAAAGTTATGCACAGGGATTTTGTAAATTCCTGATTTAAAATCATTGGACCTTATAGATTTGTCGTTTCTAAGCAAATTAAAAATCATGGGAGCTCTTTTGAAAGTGTGCGTTTTGTTTACCGACTTAAGCGCAGACTTAACGGTGTTATTGGAATGAAGCCTGTATGGTAATGGAAAGCGATCCGATGCGTTAGTTGAGCGTATTACGTTGGAGGACGGCCTGGGCTGGCAAGTGTCAGTTGAGTGTTTAAAGAAGCTAGTTTTTACTTTATGATATAGATTTCTCAAAAAGCTGTTAGTGTACCCGTGCTTATGTCCAATGTCAAAAATTCTACTAACTTCCTCATTATGGAGAAGATTACTACTGCAATGGGTAAGGGACCTAATAAAATAAGATGTTAAGGCAGACTTTTTTGATTTGAGTATTGCCTGGAAATATGAGATTTGAGTATAGCCTGAAAATATGCTATACATAATAGTAATTAATTATTACTATTGTTCCTTCTCCATATGTGTGAACTAATATAACATCTTTTATTTGCTGTGCTTTATTTTACTTAGTTGTTTACGTGTTTCCTCTATCGAATGTATTATCGAATTTTTTAAAAAACTGTTCCTTTATTCTGTTCTTTTTAACTAAATGTGCAATTGATGATGGTATTTTATTACAGAAAACGTTTTTGTAATTTCACAATAAACTGAGTCATTTTCACTGCTTTGATGAGCTTATGTTGGAAATATAATACAGAAAATATAGCAGTCTAGTAAGTTGATCTTTATTTGATTATTTGGCTGTATTTATAAAAGGAATATTTGATATATCATTATAACTCATTATATATTTGTAAAAAATTATTTGCAAGATTGACTTTATAAAGAGTATGTATATTTATTTGTTAACTATGTTTATTAAGTGTGTATATTCTCTTAAATTCAATTTGAGCAATATTATTATATATTTTGTATTTATAGTATTTAATTTCCAAATGATTGAAATTTTCAAAATATAAATAGATACAGGGGATCCTCAATATATGTTGTAATTATGTTCCTAAAAACTATAATTTATATTGAAACATTCTAATAATAATCTAATCTAATCTAATCTATAATCTATAAATCTAATCTAATCTAATCTAATCTATAAATATCAATATACAATCTTATTGGATTTTGATTCCCATTGAAATAATATATTATATGGGAGTATATTCCAGACCAACCAAAAATTTCAAATTTATATGGAAGTACGAGGGTCGTTCAAGGTTGATTAAGACTTTTGTACATACAGTTATTCTTTGATTTTGTGTAAAACATCACAGAATAACTGTAGCATGATAAAAACTTGTGGCGGATGTGACATAATCCTTCTCAAGTATCCCACAGCTGACATGACATATTTAGCATATGCACAGTACTTGTAGCAAAGATGGTGGCAACTAGTGTGTCTGTAGCTTGGAACAGTGGTGCATAATCAAATGTCTTGTAAAGGAGAATTGTAAATCCGGCTGAGTTCTTGAAAAGATTGAAAGCACAGTATGGGAAACAAACAATGTCATGGGCAAGAGTGTATGAATGATGTCATCATTTGGAGAAGAATAAAAAATGATGAGAAATGAAACACATAGACATGTTTGTCTAACTGGAGTCATGTCAGTGAATATCACATGAGTTGAGCAATGCATTCTGATGATCCAGCAAGTAATAGTGCAAGACATTGCAGTTGAGGTGAATATCAGTATTGGCAGTGTTGAGACAATAATTCATAAGCACTTAATCTTCCACAAAGTCTGTGCAAGATGTATGCCCTCCCAGCTGACATTTGATTTGAAGTGGACATGCATGATGATCTGTGAACAGCTTCTGAATCAGTTTTGAGCCAAAGGTGATGAATTTTTACAAAAGATAGTCACTTATGTTTCAGCTAAATGTGATGAAACATGGATGCACCATTCTCCAGAGACCAAATGAAGCAGCATGGAGTGGCAACATAAGGTTCCTTGTCATCCAAAAAAATGAAAATACAGCCATCTGCTGATAAGACCATGGATGTCTGTCTTCTAGGACATGCAAAATGTAATCTATGTGGATTTTTCAGAGAAAAAGGTCACAATTAATACCCAGTATTATTGCACATTAATGAAGTGTGCCATACAAAATGCCATTCACAAGAACAGACCCAGGATGTGTTGTCTGAAAACATTATTCTTTTCTATGACAATGCCCGGTCTCACACAGCCAATTTGATAGCAGTAACTCTTGCAGAAATATGCTGTGAGGTTTTTGCCCTAGGCCCCCTTACAATCCAGACTTAGTCCCCAACGATTATCATTTGTTTAGGCCCCTGAAAGAGCATCTGAGAAGGAATAAATTCCAGATGGAAAAAGCACTGGAGAAAGAGTCCTGCAGTGGCTAAGATAGGAACCAATTCTTTCTACACCAAAGGAATTAGGAATCTGCCACAATGATGGCAATGGTGCCTGGATACATATGGGAACACTTTGAAAAACTTGCATATTTTGATTGTTTGTCAAACTTTTGATTCCCTCTATAGAAATAAAAGTCTTGAACAACATTCAATAGCCATTGTATATAAGCATATGAATAGGAAATACTTATTTTATTATATACTAAACTGTAATATAGTATAATTTATTATAATTTTTAAATAATACACTATAAAAATACACTATGAAATTATTAACAAAATATAAAAATGAAAATTTATTATTATTCTTTCTATTATAATTACTCCTCCTTAGCACTTGAAGTTGCTGAAATTGTACCTGAAGTTCCTGCTGTTTCTGTGACTATACTCTGTCCACTATAACTTGGCAGTAAGTGTAAACAAAAGTTATCATATTCATCCGCGACCGATACCTATGATTGGCTTGTGAGAAATACGCTTCACAAAACAGAATCTCATTCAACTTCCGTAATTACCGTCATCAAATTTGAAATATATCTTATCTTTGAGAAAAAATATTATATTATTACAATTTTTTCGATGCTATTGATCTCAACTTACTACACCTGCAAAGTCAAAAATTTAATAATAAAACACTGTTATTCAAAATTTAATAATAAAACACTGTTATTACAATAGAACTATATTGCGGAATATCATTAGTGCAAAAGGACACCAACCAATCCTGATTACTTTAGCCACCTGTGTTTGTTTACACTTACTGCCAAGTTAGAGTGGACAGAGTATAGCTGTTGAGATTGAGATTTTCTATCTTTTTTCTTAATAAAAGAATCCAAGTTCATTCAATTGCCACCATAAATCTTTGCATCATAAATCACATGATATTAATGTATGATGCATGTATCTGCATTAACTTAAAAATCAAATTTTCCTACAGAATGCTCTAAAATGCTAAATATGAAACTGATAGATAATACAAAATACTAAATTTTTTGATTTTCAAAATGCTAAAAATCACCAATCTTAACTATCATTTATAAGTTGTGTTATCTTAGCAAAATGATCAGACAGCTGATCACAACTTTGCAAAATGATATATTTTTTTTATAACTTTTATATATAATATGTAATTATGAATTTAAATACTAAAAGAGAAAAAGAAAATTCAAGAGAACTAGATGTTGTGTTTGTTCTGTTCATATGATGTAAGTGCAAATATCTTTGTTGTATATCAAGTTTACCATCCCTAATTAGCCAATGACATATATCAAGTTGATGTATATTTAGGACTGTTTGTATATACCAAGGTTACTTTTTGCACTACTTTTATCTGTAAATTAAACAAACATCTTTTCTAAGCACTAATAGCAGTTGGTAGTTCTAATTGATTTGTTTCAATCTGATTTTATTTGAACATCATTTACTGACTGCTATTAATGCTTAGAAAAGATGTTTTGTTTGTATATGTTTATTAAATATACTTTTTAATTACAGCATAATACAGCAGGCATTAATTGTGAACAATGTGCTGATGGTTATTATCGTCCTAGAAATGTAAAACTGGATAGTCCATCTCCTTGTCATAAATGTCAATGTATAGGATCTGGAATGACTGGATTGTGTATAAAAGATGATACACATTTACAAGAAGGATTGGTAATTATCTTATTTTATCCCTTGATTTTTATAATATTTTTTTACTTTAGATTAATTTGTAATTCAATCATTATTGCAAATTTAAATGTGTAATTATTAATTTATTAAAATAAATTTATTTTATTTCTAAAATTTGAAGTGGTCTTCTAATTGTATGAGGTAAATTAAAGTGATCAGATGTCCCAGTTTTTGAATCTTTGTCCTGGCTTAAAAAAATGTCCCAGATTTGTCCTGGTTTTGAATAAAATGTCCCAGATTGTCCCATTTTTTACTTATAAGTAAATAATTCATATTAAAAAATTTTTTTAAATAGATTAACTTGATTTAATTTAAAAAATTAGCTTTTTAAGAATTCTCCTTTCCAACTATACATAAAATATGATCACTCTAATATAATCAATGTAGATTAATCAATCTGAAGAAAATATAATAAAAGTAATAGTAAAATATATTGTTTATGTTTCTTTATCTCTTCCTGCTTTCTTTTTGCAAATTTTTTAATAATTTACTTTTTCATTGTTTTAAAAAAAATTTTTTTTTTCATTTTTTCAAAAAAAAATTTATTTTGAATTTTGTCCAACTTCAAATTCTATACTCCCTATGCCCCTCCAATATCTAGACCAGTGGTTCTTAACATTTTCAAAATCATGGAACACTTTTGATTGTAAAGAAAATTTGCTGAACACTATATCACTAAGATCATAAAACAAACAACAAAAATATATAAGAACATGTATTTTACTAAAAATTATACATTACATATTAAATAACAATAAAAAAAAACATATTCTTAAGAACTGTAAGTAACTCTTTTAGAAAAATGGAACAGTTTTAAATCAACTTTAATGTGATGCCTGAGCTAATTGTCTTTGCAGATTTGAGCAATGTCAGGTCTAGTATGTGATAAAGTTACCTCATTTCTTCATCAATATTTCTAAGCTTTTCATATTTTTTTAGTTTTTATGTTCATTAATGTTGAAAAGCCTAGCTCACATGAATATGATGTCGAAAACTGTAAAAAAATCTTAAGTGCTTTTGTGGGTAAGCCTGCTTAAGGTTGGTTCCCACTATAGTCTGTTTCTATCCATCTCTGTCCAGGAGTCTGTGCAGTAAAGTCCTTACTGAACTGCGCAAGCTTGGTGCTGACGAACAGAAGAATGGAGACAGATTCAAATAAAATAGAATAGAAGTCTATTTTATCTGTCTTCATAGAATTTGTCAACCAATCACATTCGAGGAAGGATATCCAACATGGAGGACATCGAAGGAATTATTTTGGCAGTGCAAGAGAATCCTTGCTTACAGGATAAAAGAAAATATGAATGAAGAAACAGCTGCAGCAATTAATTCATACAGTGAATTTCTAATTACTTTTTGAATTTCACAATCAGTTTCTTTTTGTAAATATTTTCCAACCACTGCTCTGCAACTGAGTTGATCATCTTTCCCTTTTTGATCTAAAATACAATAATCTGCCAGTTTTAATTATAAGTTTGACAGTCATACACATTAAAGAGACTATTTCCGTTCCTTGAGCATTTGCACATACTATCCATGCTAAATATAATTCATAAACAACATTGTCATTCATTTTGTTTGTATAAACTACCTTATAAACTTGTTTGTGATTGGCTCGCTCTAGAATTTTTATTGCTTTAGCTCATTGGCTAGATCACAGTGGACTAGATGGATTGATGTATGGATAGTAGTGTGAATACTTTTGACAGAGTCGATTATGAATGACTGAGAGATGGGGACGGACGGAAAAAGAACGCAGCTCTAGTGGTAATCAGCCCTTAGTAGTGTATTTGAAAATGCAAGTTGAATCTTTCTACATTATAAAATGCATACTGCACAACTCGATCTCAGATTCTGTGATCGAGGATTAGATTCGATCTCGATCCTGTTTGGTGAATACGACCGTTAGTGATATGTAACAATGTGATTATATAGAAGATATGTGATGTTAGATTTGTTAATGGTCATCAGCTGGTCAAATGCGCTATGGAAATGGCCGGTACAATAAAGAATAATCAAAAAGCAATGCCTGGATTCCCTGAAAAATGAATAAAGCTATCGTTTTTCTTGACGGATAAATCACATCGGTTAACAGTTAATATTTGAAAAATGGGGTCTCAGCTAAAGAAATTTTGTAAATCTCTATATTACACACTAATTGAATTGTGAAGCCCGGTCCAACCGCAGACGAACTAAACCACTGCACAATATGCTAAGGTCATTCAAGTAGGCCTCGCTTTCATAATTTCGTGGAACACTTGTAACATATTCATGGAACATCAGTGTTCCGGGGAACATTGGTTAAGAACCACTGATCTAGACTGTCCTGGGTTGAAGTTCAGAAAATCTGGTACTTTATACATGATCTGTGAACATACTGTGAAACCTGGTCCAACAAGGATTCTGACCGCAGACGAACTAAATCAAAGATCTAATTACCAGATGACCATCAGTCTTCCTAGAAATGTTTTCTTTATCAAGCCGACAAGCTTTAAATTTCTTCAATTATTATATAGTTTTCTAATTTTTCTGTGCAATTATTTTTATTATTATTGTAATGGTTAGATTAAATATATTATTGTCAAATATTATATAACGATGAATATATATGTAACTTGAAACAATGAAATTTATTTTATAATATCAATCAATTTTAATTTTACAATGGCATTTTATCAATATATTGTTTTTTGAAGGCTTGTTAAAGTCAATAATCAAGTTTTAAACTATAAACTAACTTAAGTTTTTACAGTAAAAACTAATAACAAGTTTTAACTGTAAAAACTTAACTTTAAACTACCCTTTATTTTAGGGGGAGAGAAAAGAATGTTATAACTTGTCAAACAAAACCATAAACAATGCATTGAAAGAAGAAACGATGATCAAAAATGGAGTAATGGATGATTATTGTGGTATTCGTTAAACAAATTTTTATGTTAAAATATAATTATAAATACAGAAATTTGGAACTTGGTTGGATACAATGAATGAAGATTATGGCAGGCAAAGAAGAAAATACAGTAGAAGCTGTTTATTGTAATCACAGATATTGTTATCAAGCGTTTATTGTTATCAAAAATCTATGGTCCCGAATCACCATATTAAAATGCATTATGAAAACTCCTCTTATAGTAATCAAAATTTCGGTTATTGTCATCAAAATTGATACACTGCTATAAAATGCTTCATTTAAAATTTAAAAAATATCGCAGATAATACTGAAATATTGGTTAAATCCTTCTTTTATTATTTTATTTTATAATGTTTATTTTATTAGATATAATAAAATAAACATTATTATTTGTTATTGTTCATTTATTGCTTCGTTTTCATCGAAATTTAGTCAAAAAACAAGAATATCCAAAGATAAACACTTGTCCACCATTTTAAAAATGCAGATTCAACTTAAATGGAAAGATATGATTTGTGTACATTTTTTAAATAATAATTATTAAAACGATGTAAGTTTTGATTTAATAAAATTCATACAGATAAATATGACTGCTTTTCAAAACTTCGCGGTGCCTTTAGGTAGTTTTACTGCACGTTTTGCCCTTACGAATATGCCTTTATGTTATGTATGCTACGTCTTGCCCTTATAGCTCTTTACAATTTTACACTCCAGCCTTCAAACATCTAATTTTTGTAGATCCACAAAAAAAAAATTTTTCTTGGAAAAATTGAATGTGAATGAATCAATTTTATTTTATCTCGGAATATGTGGGAAAAATTTTTCTACTTAAATTAACACTACTTTTGTAGATTCCAATGTATTCTTAACTAAATAGATTTAATATACTTTCGCTTCTTACTAGAATTACTAATAAACAGTCTTCAGCACTTATTTAAGCAAAAAACTAGTTCTTCACTTAAATAAGTGCTGAAGACTGTTTGTTTATTCTTAACTAATATTCTGAAAATATTTCTGAGAACTCAAATCAAATGACTAAAATAAACAGTGGATGAATCTTTTTTAATTAGAATTAAGTACGCATACTATATGTGAATATTGACAGAAAATATCGAAAAAAGTTTCACAGTTTAAATGAATAATAGAAGATAATTAATTGATCTTGGATTTATGACTGAAGTAGATGAAACTCGCATTTTTACATGTAAATATAAGGCTGAAAGAGTCTTAGCAATAGGAATTAGGTTATAAATGGAATTTGCAGAATAACAAGTGAGTATTTTTTAAAATGATATGATATTCAACTAGTGAATCATTAATTCTGTTCTTACCAGGAATGTTATCAAAAGTTCTACTGTTATTACTGATAATTGATGAAGATATTACCAATTGCAATAATTAGTTTATAAACATTTTAACATAAATCATTCAAGAAACTTCATAGATCTTGATTTTTCCTGGATAAATTTGCAAAGAATTTAAAAATGTTTGGGTCATTTAAAAAATATTCCAAAAATCTGCTCAAAATATAATATAATTCATCAAATAAATAATTTATTTTTGAGACACAATGAATCAATTATATTTTGAATCATATTTGATAAAATTATTGATGTTTTTAAAGTTTTTTTTAATTTTCATAAATATGTATTAATTTAACTTCTTTTGTATATTTTCATATGTTGATTAATTTATCCAAAATAAAAAAACGAAAATCTCTCCATTACGACATAATTATATTATTTTGCAATGTTACTGCAACCATATTTGTCATTTGCTGAAAGAAGTAACATTCTATCAAATGAAAGTGCTTCGGATACAAGTAAATTTTTTTATTTATTGTCATTGATAAGCAAATTAAATACAGTTGATCCCCGACTTACGTGATTTCAACTTACATGAATCTCGCACTTACGTTACTGACCAATACTGACCCTTTTCCGACTTACTTATCCAAATTTCAGAGTTACGTTAGTCGAACCCAAAATTTTTTTTTTGTGAATTGTGCCGATCGAATAGCTACATCGTAACAGTCACTAATTTTGAGAATCTAAATTCAATTTCTGAATTGCTTATCTCCAATTTAATCCATGTTCAGGCCTGATTCAGTAAACCTTTACTTCCATTTTCTGATTCATCTCATCACTAGTAATAACTGGCTTATATCACTTGCAAATTGCATGTTGAAGTAAAGTTAAAAATTATTTATTTTTTATTATAGTACAATGTTGCATAGATGTAATTATAGTGTAATCAATAAAATATAAATAAAAAGTAATTTATTTATTATCCAAAGTATCAATTATCTTAAAAGAGCATATCTATATTAATTCTGAA
The DNA here is from genome assembly GCA_000484575.1 of Olivierus martensii. Taxonomy (NCBI): domain Eukaryota; kingdom Metazoa; phylum Arthropoda; class Arachnida; order Scorpiones; family Buthidae; genus Olivierus; species Olivierus martensii. Next base: position 294 of record AYEL01050611.1, on the reverse strand, counting down.
ATTGATTCTAAAAAAAAAAAAACTAAGAAAATATTTTACCTTATGCACCCAATCCTTGCATTCATTATCATTTATACATCTGTCTAAAGCATTCGGTGTTAATACTAATAAAAAATGTTTTGCTTGTCTAATGCTATTTAGAAGATTATTATCAAATTTTCCTGCTTCTAATCGTTCTACATCAATGAAAACTGAAAATCCTTTCAGTTGAAGATGCACTTTGAGAAGGCTATAAAAAATAAATTTATATTTTAAAGCTTTATAAAATTAAATTGCTTAATAAATAAATAAATA
>AYEL01050609.1:0-25281 GCA_000484575.1 Olivierus martensii | reverse complement strand
ATAATATTTTAATATAGAAATAAGATCTAAAGTTTTTTTTTTTAAATGCAAACTATTTCTTTTTTAAATTGTCATTTGTCATGCTTTCTTTTAACAAACATTTGTATGGGATATTTAATATCTAAACTTTAATAACAAATTTAAAAAGACTATATTAAATTTTTATCTAGTTTAATGTTTAATAATTTAACATTATTCTTTTAAAAGCATAAATATATTTATTTAAATAATTTAACTCAAATTTATTTAATATTTATTTAACTCAATATTCTTGTAGCATGTTAATTATTGATGATATATCAGAGTTCATTATTTTATGCTGCTTTTAAACGAAATAAAATTATTTTTATTAAATGAAATGGCCACTTCAAAGTTCATCACGAACTACCTATACTTATGACCGAATCAATCTGGTAAATGGGTAATGAAAAAGATAATTTCAATTATAAATATATTTCAATTTTATCTTAGAAATGATTCTTTAAGTAGATAAGTTATTTGTTTGGTAATTGTCTTGATTTTGCTGTAAAAGATTTAAATAATATATGTTAATACAATATTAATAACATACAAAGTTGTTATAGTTAAAAAGTTTTCCTATTCAGAGCTCTCTAAACTCTAACTAATAAGCAGAATATCAGTATTTAAGGGATAGGAAGGAGAATTCCACGAAAAATTTAATTCCAAAAGCTTCCGATAAGGGAAATATGGCTCTGTACAACAGAAAAAAAGAACAAAAAATAAATAATTAAAATAAATTTAAAATGAAAGTTTAAAATTTTATTTTCGTCCTTTTCAAAAACTATGAAAGAAATTGAATTACCTTAAAATTTTTATTTTAAAATTTAACTTTTACGAGATCATTTCACTGAAGGAAGAGTAATTAGTCACTGTTTCTCCATGGCATGATCACCACGATCATCTGATCTTAGACCGTGTGATTTTTGTTGTTATCACTTCAAGGCAATGTCTATCGAGGAATTGTCTTAATCTAGCTGTTTTAGAGGAAAAACCCTTAAGGACAGAGTTCGATTCACGGATCTCATTAAAAAAATTATTTATGGGGACCGACCCCTGTCCGTCGATTTCCATCCTCCACAATCTGACTGACACATCTTCAGAAGTGACAGAGTTTATTTTACCTCGCCACTTAATACTCTATAAGAGTAGAATATGGCATCAAATGAGACAAAAAATAAATAAAAATTCACATCTTCAGAAGTGACAGAGTTTATTTTACCTCGCCACTTAATACTCTATAAGAGTATAATATGGCATCAAATGAAACAAAAAATAAATAAAAACTAAAGAAAGCAGCATGTGAGAAACATTTTACCAGAGAACTTTTTCATTAACCATCTCAGGCAGCATGTGACCACATTTTACTAACACATTCTGCAGTCGAGCACACTGTATTGAATGCAATTTCTGACCAAAAGAATTGCTATCATGTTGAAGCTCAATTTCATTGTCAGTGACATCTTCGAATGTCGTGAAAAAATGATGAATGAATTTGAAATTATCAAATCATTTCCTATGGCAATTTATTTAAATTTAAGTTTTGCAAAGGTCAAAAGTAAAAATGTACATGTATTTCTTATTGTACAGCGCAATATTTTCTTTTATTGGCATATTTTAGAACTAAATGTTTTTTGCACGGAATCCTTTCTCTCCATCCTTTAAACAGTATATAATATAAACAAATTTTAATGTCATTCTTCTTCTTAATTAGAGCTACAGAGAATTCTTAATAGGGAAACTTTAATTATAATTTATATTTATACACACACATACAATAATATATTATATAACAATATATTTTTTTTCATTAAAATTTTGTACTAATTTGAAAATAAGATCATTTTAATATATCAATATTATATAACTGTTTATTCACTATTCTTTCTCACCATTTTGTTAAACTGTTGATATCCTAAAGTTTGAATATACATTCAAAAAATTTAAATAAATTTGTAAATATTATATATAGATATCAGAAAATATAGGTAACTCTCATATAATAAAGTAGTTATAGTCTGTATACTAAGAGTTCTCATAGAAAAATTGTCCCATATGATATCAGTCTAAACCAATAAAACAAAGACAAAAATATCATTTAGTTCTTTCTATTTTAACAATGTTTATTAGCAATTAGCAGAAAATTCAAACAAAATAGATTGACTAGTCAGTTATTATGCAGAGCAGAATTAGTAGTTATTAATTAACTACTGGAATAAGGATAATTCATAGAATTAGTATCATCATGGAAACCATTTAGAAGAAAACTTTAATTTGTCCAGAAATATAAATTTTCTACAACCATAGAAACTAAGAAGAGGAATCAAAAGTCCAATAAAGCCTTCACTTAATTCTTATAATACAATACAATACAGCTTCTATGTCACATATCTTTATGCATTAAATAGTTATCTGTCATTCTTTTCTGGCCAGATTATATTTGTTTTAAAATCTGATAAGTGATTGATTTAGTTTTTACTCAAATGTTTATTTCATTTAATATTAATTTAAGAAAAATAATGAATGGATGGATTTTAAGGAACAATGAATTTAAGGAAAAACAAAATGATTCAATAAAACTGAATTATTATTTTTTTTCTTTTGTATGGTAAGGTTGGTGGCTAAATTTTGATTGCCCCCTTTCCACTCAAACTAAGAGGAGTGGGTACTAAGGGAGCCATTATGGGCCAAAATTAAATGCGAAATATAGAAGATGCAAAGAACCATTCTAGCTCAATCTATGTGTTGAAGTGTGAATGTAACTCTGTATAGAGGCGTATTAATAACCTATTCTATGTTAGGTAGAAGCTTAGAACTATGTTAGTGGTATATCTAGAAAATATGCTAAGAGGAAACTTAAGTTAGTAAAAGACTTATAACTATGTTAATACCTAAAACTAATATTTATTTATTTATTTATTTTTATTTTATTATTATTATTTTTAATTAAATAAAATGTTAGTGTGTTAGTAACTTAGGACTAGACTTATATCTATAATCAACATACCACAGTCACTCAGCTTAAGAAATGATATGACAGAAGGTGCTAGTAATACCAACCAGACCTAACCTAAATATTCTGATATCTCCACTCCCACAAGAAAGAAAGTGTGAGAGTAGACATACTACCAACACACCTCAGCCATTAGGAAAAAACCAATGGAAGTACGTAATTGGAGAAAAACCAACAGCTGAAGTGCCCCGGAGGAGGCAGTTTGCCTGGAAATTAGAATCCATTCACATTAACACATTCACTCTATGCCATTGGCATTATATTCGATGAAACTGGAAATCTGACCAAATACAGCAATCAAAAACAATAGAAACAGAGGTAAACAATTGGAAACATTCTAGAATCAAAAGAAAACTACTGAAAAATCAAAAACAGTAATGAGAAACACTAGGAAACAGCTGAAAACATAAAGAAACGAAAGTACTAACGCAAATTAAATCAAATAATTCAAGGAAACACCACAGAAACAAACAACTAACCCTAGATAACTCAAACCAATTGAAGAAACAGGTGGAAACATCATAAAAACTTTGGAAAAGCTAAAGTCAACTTTAACAAGTGAAGAAGCAAAGTAATATAAAAAGAACAAAGAAAATCCCATTATTTATTTTGGTTTTTAATTTATCCCATATTATTTTTATATTATATTATATAAATTAAAAATATATTGTAAATATAAATATTAGGTTTTTAGTATATGAAATGATAAATTATAAGAAGTCTCATTTTTTAAATATTCATAAACACTGTAAATCTTCTTTGATGACAAATTGAAGTTTTCATATCACAAACTTGAATTTCTCTCTTATAATAAACCAAAAACAATCCAAATCAAGAAAACAAAATGTATTGTAGCCTTTCCATCACTAACAAAACTATTCAATAAGTACTTGCTTGTCATTAGTTGAAAATGAAGAGAAAGCTCTAAGTATCCAGACAATAGATTCCTATAAAATTTTATGTAGTGTAAAATCATGTTATACAAGACTAAGAATATAAATAATATATATACATATATTTATTAACACAAATATATTGGATTTTTTATAATTATAAAATTAAAGATAAATAAATTTTATGAAATGCTAACCTGTGTGAGTGCATTTGTAAAATGATTACAGTTTTTTGTCATGAGATGATACTGATCACCTCGAAATTCATTTCCCATTCCTTCAACAAGTTGTCGGACATCACCTTCTGTGAAATCAGTATGACCTAAGCATACACATTGCCTATAAAAATAAAATTATTTCAAATTAATTTCTAAATTACTATTTCTAATAAAATTTTATTTTTTAGTTTTTGAGATCTTGTGAAACAACTGTTTAAAAAATATTTTATAGTTATTTTTACAAATATAATAAACACTACTTTCTGTGAAGATAATTCACTTCTAAATTTAGCACATTAAAAATATTTGTTATTAATTTATGAACAAAAACTATAAAAGATGAAATTTTATTATATACACAAAATTATGCTGTAAATTATATATATATATCACAGAATCTGATTTTAGACAAACTAACTTTGCCTGATAAAAATTATGCTATTTGGGCAATATTCTACTTTAAACTAGTTTTTCTTTTAACTTTTAATTTAAATTAATTTGGTAAAATTAATTTTGATATATCAATAATCTTAAGCCAAAACCAGATTAGTGCTATTTTTAATTTAAGATTAGAATAAATATCTTTCAAAAAATAGAAAATTTATTTTTATAGATTAAACTATTATAACATTTTCAAAATATCATATTTGACTGTTGCTGTCGTCACTATTCAAAACTAATGGTCATACAAATAATAATGTGGTGAATGCAAATATAAAGTGAAGTTAATTTGGCTAAAATTAAATAAATAAAAGTGTGCTGTAGAAGTATAAGGTATATATATGGTACTATATGAGGGTTTCCACAATTTTCAAATCTGATTACATCATCATCCTAAGTATGAATGGTCATAGGTTAAGCACTCTCTGTATTTGATCATGCCTGCCATAATATATGACAGTGAACTTTGAGTCTAAGAATGGTCATAGGTTAAGCACTCTCTGTATTTGATCATGCCTGCCATAATATATGACAGTGGACTTTGAGTCTAAACAGTTTTGTCATCTATTGCTAACTAAAAATCATTAGCAACTAGAATTAAGATTACTTTTACCATGAGAAAAATGTATTAATGATTAAATGCATACATTTTCAAATCTTTACTAAATTCACTTTATTATTATAGTTTTTATTAATTCTAAAATTACAAGTATCTTTCAATCAACTTAAATTTCAAGACATTAAAACAAACTAGATTATCAATATTTACATCTGTACCATTAAAATTCTAAAATAATAATTAAACTCATCTAAATAAGATATTATTATTTTTATTGGTAATGAAATAATTACTTAAATCTGAACTGTTCACCCAAATCATCTGCATCTCTTGGATTAATTTCGAAAATTCCAGAAATTGGAAATGGATGTCCTCCATATGCAAACTCTGATGAAAAAAAGATATTAAAAAATAAAAAAATTATAACCTCAATCTTAGATATAAAAAAAAATAGAAGTCAAAAACAATCAATAAGTATGTAATGTAAATATATCTTACCTGTCCCATATAACTGGACTCCAGAATGAAACACACCCAAGCCAAGCGGTGAAGTATATTCATTCATCCAATACTGAAATTAAAATATATAGATTTAATAATTTGATTCATATTTAATCAACTTAAACTTTGAGAAATATGTAGTGCTATTAAAGAGGTCACATTTCTTACTGATATAAATTTGATTAAATAAATAAGTTTGGATTTTATGGAAGCAATTTCTGCATTAAAATGCTAAATGAACTAGAAATGGCTATTTTTAATCAATATATAAATTTCAAAAGTGTATAATCAGAAAACAATTCCTTTTATTATTAATAATTATCATCATGAAATTTTAATCATCTTTTCCTACAATTGATTTACTTTCCTACAATTTCATATTTCCTACAATTGTTTTTAAATATTATATCTTTAAATTTAAAGCTTATATTATGCATATTTTTTATAAAGATTTTTTTTATGTAAATTTTGAAACAGAACAATCTTTTTATATAATAAATGCAAAAACTATCACAATCAATAATTTAAATTAGTTTTTAAAATTTCAGATGAATTTTATAATACAGTAATTTCAATTCAGAAAGATTAATTTTCAAGATAATAAGAGCAAATATTCATCCAAATTTTATCCCTAGTGAACTATTTTAGAATTAAATTGCCAAATTAACAATTATTTAATAATTACACTATGGTACCACCATTTATTGGTTTAATAATTATTTAAATTTAGGCTAAGATGAAGCCATCTGTTATTTAATAATCAAACAATAATTTTTATTTTCCAAAAATTAAAAATTAGCCTTGGTCTAGAGCAGTGGTTCTTAACCGTTTTTCTGTTGAGGAACACTTTTTAATATTTTAAAATTTGGTGGCACACCTAAATATTTTAAATAATAATTTAGACTTAACAACGAATTTTTATCAACAGATTATTGTATTCATTCTTATATATTACATTCAGATTACAGACACTGGTACACAGGATCATTAAATAGCGACCCTTATTAAGTTATAGCGCCATCTTCGGATTTTGTCTTTTTTAGAGAAACTATAATTTTAATTTAATTTTTATTCCTTAATTTTTAAATTATGAATAACGACAAATATTTTGGCTGTCGCAGAAATTCGAGGGTTAGATATTTCTAATGATACCCTATTTACAGGAATCGGTACAGTGGAATTGGACTGCAAAAGGGATATCTAGCCAACGTTTCACTATACATATATATGTTTCATACAATTACATACATACAATTCATTCTTAATTTTCGCGGCACACAGTCAAAGGTTTTGCGGCACACTAATGTTCGGCGGCACAGTGGTTGAGAACCACTGGACTAGAGTCAAACTATTGTAGTGTAATTATTAAATAATCATTAATTCTAAAATAGTTCACCAGGGTAGAATTTGGCTGGATTAGGAATATTTGGATAAAATCCCATAATTAGGTTCAATTATGATTTATAATAAGAGCATTTAATTAATCTTTAAAATCAATTTAATATATATATTTTCTCATATAAACTGAAGAAGTTAGTTGGAGATTTATTATGTTTTGTATATGCAATTATTTTGTATATATTAGATTATTTAGGTATATTATCGATTATTAGGTATATTAGATTCATTTTAAATAAAAATCCAATATTATTTTAATTTCTACGAAATTGTTTCAATTGATTGACAAATATAATAATAAATATAGTATATATCAAATTTTAACAATAAGAGAAATTATAATTTAAATTGGGAACAAAACTGAATTTGATTAAAAAAAATGTTCTAATTTAATACAATAAATTTTTTATAATTACTTATTAAGAAGATTTATTAATTATAATAAACTGAATCCATTAAGCTAAAATATTTTGACTGTAAGTATAGCATAGATTTTTTTTAAGCATAATATATTTTTATTTAATGAATGTGCAAAAAAAAAAAAATCAAATAAATTTTATAATATATTTATATAGTTATATTTTGTTTTATGAGCCTCATAAAACAAATGATATAACTCAACATACCCCTCAATTATTTAATTTAATTGGTTTCATAATTACAATTATAAAACAAATGTGTAATGGTATTCATCTTGATAAGGAAATGAAACCTAAATTTTGTGTCTGTCTCATTTCCTTAACAAAATTGGTGACTTATAGATTTTACAATTACAATCTTGTGTAGTAAATTACAATCAGCAGAAAATACTTTTCTTTAGGAAGATCTATTATTTTCATTTTCATAAGAATAGAAAAAGACTTGTATTGCTACAAATCAATAAGCTAAAATAATAATAATGAATAACTTATAAAAACATTTATTTACATTCTTTTGCTGTTTACAATTTAACTAATTATTCAAAAAATACTTTTAAGATTGCAGAAGTTAACAAAAAACTTTAAATAGTAAATAAAAATAATAGTATAAAAATTTATTTGAAAATTTTAACATCTTATAGTATTAGTTGATGTAATTTTTCAAATATCAGCATTAGTTTTATGAATACATCATTATAATTCTCATTTAAAAAATATAATTCAGTCTCTGACTATTTTTAATCAAATAAAATTAAATATTGATTCACATTGTAAAAATGTTACATATTTTTTAATAATATACAAAAGAAAACTATAAACAAATAATAGTATCTTAAAATATATTAATTTAAAAGGTAATGTATATTAAATGACATTATGAATTTCTGGAAGTATCTAATTAATAAAACCATAATACATACTTAATTTATAATGTTATCTGATAATAAACAAAAAAAAAAAAATTAAATTTTCAATTAAAAAGTATTCAAAAGTATTTTATAGATATGTTTTATTTAATTTTTATATTAATTTATGCAACTGCTATACACAAAGGTAAGAAGCATATATAATTTGATAATTCTTTATATATAAAATTAAAGAATATGTATCATTGAGAAATTTATTTGAGGCATGAAAGTTATATGTATATAACTAAGCAATGATTTTAATAATAGATTATCTCTTATTACAATAACATAAACAAAGTTCTTATTTGACAAAAATATCTTGCATATCTATTTATATGAAATATTTTGGAAATAATTTGTTATTATAACCCTATATTTTTTTACTTTCTAATTTCTGATTTTTACATTTAGATATAGCTAAAGCTGAACCATCTATCACTTATGGTTTATTATTTCTTATGATTAAAGAATAACTTCATCTTTTGTATATATTTATAAAAATAAAATTACACAAAGCATTAATATTAATTCTGATGATGGATAAAGAGAACAAGATATAGTATTGTTATTTAATGACTATAAAAGCAATTTATTAAATATTTGAAAGTTTGTAAATTCTGATATAGAAAAATCCCAATTTATGATGGGATTGCATTCAAACTGAACACAATTTTCCATAGGCACAATGCTATAAATGAAAGTTACATTCCATTAAAACTCAAAATATTCAATATGCTTTTAAAAAGTAGTAGCATATAGTAATATTGAATAAATGCTGTTTATTCTTTAAAATGTGGAAATTGTGTAATTTGTACCTATCAGAATTGTATATGGGTAAAACTAAAGAAAACACAATGCAAAAACAATGAGGGAATGCTTATTTTCCTATGTCCAAGTCTCTAGCATTTTCTGCATGGCAAAGCAGCCCTTTTACCACTTTGAATGATCTGGATTAAATTCCAGGTCTCACTTATCATCTTTCAGGAAAGGTCTTGGCCCATCCAGGCTAGTTGAACCCCATCCATAAACCTTCCAGATGATCCCATCATAGGTGTTGGAAAGTCTGTAGGATTCTACCGTACAAGTGACTGCTACAAAAATATTCCATTAGCAATTTAATTCACACTAACCTATTAAGTTTTTATAAAATATAAACAATTATTTTTTATCACCACTTCCTAATCTTTGGTTGACTATTACATAATGGTATCCATTACAAACCCAACTATGAATTGCCCACATCTGTGGTAGAGCCAGTAGGAGTTTACAATAGGCAAATTAATGACTAAGTTGGATCCATAAAAATTTACAGAAACATGAAATCCAAATTCCATGCTTCCATGTATTTAGGATGGGGTTAAATGGATCATGTCTGGATACCTAAAAAATCTGGTAGTATAAGACCCAAAATTAAATACAAATAGTGCACAATGGAAATACAAACTTCCATCTAGGTAAAAACTTGACTATTTGGTCGATTATCCGTCATTACTGCAAAATCATTGATGAAATATTGATTTTTGTGATAAATAATCACAGTCATAAATCAGGGATCTATTGTATATGTAAAAGAACTAAAAAAATTTATGATCTTTTTATTGTAATATCAAACAATTTTTTGATATTTTTGTTAGGATTTTATATTAAAAAATAAAAATCTTATATTAATAATAAGAATTTTAATTATTATTTATAACAACAATAATAAATAAACAATTTTAAAATATTTATTATATTTTAAAATTGATTTTTAGATTTATTATATATGGGCACACCTTGTTTTAAAGCAATTCATTAATATAGCACTTTTCAATTATACATATATTATTTTCAGGACTTGCCTTGCTCAAAATGGTTTTCTGAAGTGATGCACATGTCAGATAAACTGAGCAAGTTGATCAGCACCAACTTGTTACTGATATTCAATTGTTTTAAGTATAGTGCTATTGCATACTTAATAAATGATAAAATATGTTTTTTAGGCTTTTATATGCACTGACAAGTGAAAAAGACTGTGATTTCTTCATATTATTGAAGTAGGCCTATATACAGTAACAATTACAGGTAGAAAATTAAAATAATTATTTCAATAGAAATTAATATAATAGTTTATTTAAATTAAATATTTTTACTATAAAAACCATTTAACTTACCATATCATAAATATTTAAAATTACAGGTTCTCTTGCCATTATGATTGGAGCCTTTACAAAGGTTAGTTCCAATCACCTATTTTCTTTTATCATCTAGTTGATAATGATTATTGTGAAATTTTATAGCGCGAGAAATTCGTGGAACCAATTATTCGCGCTAATCGAGGCCTACCTGTATATGCAAGAATTAAATACAGAAATATTAATGTATTTTGAAATATTTTTTTCACATTGTATTAAATAATATCTTCACATATAACAAACAACTATTTTATTTTATTAAATTTCATTACAAAACCTTTTATCCTAATATTCTTCTAATACTTTAAATTTTGCATAAATTTATAGTATAGGAATAATTTATAAATTAAAAATATGCATTTAATTATTTCTGAAATTCACTATTTCATTTTTTTATATAAGATTTGTATTATCTGCTTATTTTAAATATAAATGCATTATTATTGAAAATTTTTTTAATTATTAATAAAAAATCTTGGGTCTGAAAAATTAAAAGCCTAGAAATATTTTTAAAAAAATCATTTTTATTCAAAAATAGAAAATTTCATTTCATTTGCTTATCATTTCATCTTTATTTTCTTCTTTTTTCTTCAACTTCAAATGTTAATGAATCAATAATTTTACACTAAAATTATTGATACCAACTTTCTTTGTTCTGTAATCTTTACAATTTCTTATTCTTCTTTTTCATGATTATTGTTACTTCTGCTAATTTCTTCAGAAAAAGTGGGCAATTTTATATAAGAAATTTTCATGATAAATCTGTTAACTGATCAATTTGTAATAATAGACTAAACAATAACATTCATCCAAAAGGAATAATAATACTAGAATTCAATGGAATATAAATAAATCTGTTTTAAAAAGCAAAATCCATGCAATTTTTAAAAAATATCTCAATATTTTATGAATTAATTAACTTATTCATACTCTTTCCAGTATGTTGTAGGAAATATTTGAACAATGAATTAAAACAACAAAATTTTGTTAAAATATGTATTTGAGATCTTTTCAAAATAATCAATCCATTTCTAGTTATTGAAGCTGTAGCGAAATAAAAATAAAAAAATACATATTATAATTGATTCATATCTTTGAAAATTATTATTGAACAATTAAAATTATGCATTGTTTTGCACAGATCTGCTGCAAGATAACTTGAATACAGTATTATAGAATCTAATAGATTCTATAGTACTGTAAATAGAAAGTAAGTTTTTGATTGCTAAAGATTTTTGCATTTTACTTTTTGTTTTGTGAAGTCTTGTTGAACTTTTATTATGAATCTAATAGAATTGTTTATTTTTTTACTTTTTGTTAAATGTATAGGATTTGTTTTTCTCAATATTAAATGAATCTAGTTTTATTTATACAAATCTAGTTTTTCAATAAAATTTACTTCTTATGGAGCATTTAATTTTTAAGCTTTCTCTTGAAGGATTTTCATTTTTTAAATTAGATTCTTTACAATTTAAATTTAAAATGATAAATTTAAAAGTGTAAAATGAATTAAATGCAAGAATTTTATTTAAAAACAAACAAAAGCATAAAATTATTATATATTTTATTTTCATCAAATATAAAGTTATTTCCTGTTTAATTTTATACCACAATTAAATCTTTGAGAATTAGATCTGAGCAAATTATGACATATTGAATACTTTAGTGATATCACTAAAATATATCACGTTTATTATTCTATATATATAATAATAATAAACATGATAAAACTAAAGTAAAGTATTATAATTATTATTATTAAATCTGATTACTGATATGCATGGAAATGGAAAGAGCATTAGAATTTCGAAAAATTTTCAATCATTTATATAATAAATAGATTTAAAATAATTATAATCAATGATAGCAAACTGCATTTTTCTAAGATTACTTATTAATTTAAAATACTATAAAAACTTTTAAGCAAAAATTATTCAGAAAATAGAAAACCTTGTAGAAAACAAACTTCTTGATCAACATTGAGACTAAATTAAGCCTAGCGTTAAAAATCCAAACAAGTCTTTTCAAATTGAACTACCTGATTTCTAAATGTTGAGATTGTTTCATCCGGTTGTGTCTCACCGTTCATTCTCCTTCTTTAGTATATGAATATATTTCAAATTTTTAAATAAACACTTTTCCTATTGCTCCTATGTTTCTTCCATTTCCATTTTCTGGCAAAAAAAAAACGAACAGTTCATCCATCAACATCGAGAGCTAAAATTGTATTAAATCAAAACAGTTATTGCAGATGAAAAATGTCCATTATATTATTTAAAATTACTGTAAAAATCTATATAATTAATAATAATATCTAAATATTTTTACAAATTATTATTATTGTTTTAGTTCGTTTAATATTCATTTACAGAATATAATCCAATCTGTGAATCCCATGGTGAATCCAATACAATAATGTGGCGACCGAATTACAGTACATATACTGTATAATCAAATATATACATAATATTATACAGTATATCGATATTTCAAAAGTTATTTCACTTTTAGTTCACTTTAGTTAGTTCACTGTTTTATTTGGATTAAATATTAAAATTAATTTTTGGATTATATGTAATTATGTATAAAGAGCATATCTTTTATTCAGTGAATTATTTGATAAAATAAAATAAAAATAATTGTAAATATTATTACAATACTATATTTTTCTAAAATAATGGAATTATTTCTTTAAAAATTCAAGGATATTTCCTGAAGGCTAGAAATTATTAATATAGCATTCTAATGCCATTTTTCTTCTAACATATTTTGAATTGAATAAATAAATTAAAATCAAGAAAAAGCAGATATGAAATTTTTATTCTTATACTGTATATAAATTTGTTTGAAGAAAGGAAAGCAAATTTATGTATCTCTAAGCAATAAAGTAGAATGATCTAGAATGGATTTAAATGAAAAACGTTTTGTGTGTTGATTCATTGTCCCTTCTTACTTCTTTCTAAATTTTATACCCCTTTCCATTTTGTTGAGTACTAAGCAAAAAGACTCTTCCAAAGTTCATCATGAACTCAACCCATGGTGGAGTCGACCGTCGGGATTTTCTCTGTCTGAACCAATGACGATTAGTGCGAGAAATTCGTGGAACCAATTATTTGCACTAATCGAGGCCTACCTGTAGTTAAAAATCTCAAATAGGAAAAATATTTTCTAACAAATGCCTTTAAATGAATTTTATTACAAACATACCCAAAGTTTTGATTCTCAAATTATGGTACTTTGACTTATGTACATTTTGAATTGCCATCATTCCCCAAATTTGCAGTGTTTAATTTGGAGTTATGATTCTTCAGCAGCAAATTAAAAAAACAACTTACTTTTTCAAAATAAGGCCTACAGAATTTCTTTTAGTTATAAATGCTTCATTTATGTAAGTTATGTATATACGTGACAATTGCAGTGCATTATATGTATTGATAAGTGAACAAAGACAGTGCTTCAATTTCATGGCATCAATCTGAAACCTAAGATGACATTGATCTGGGATGTGTCTATATTGCCACTGTTAATAACATCATATCATATCCAAATTTCTTATTTAGCAAAAGGATTTTGCATATTTACTTACCTGAAATATTTGGAAGTATCTCATATAATTGTTATTAAATAAACCATAGGCTATTTATTTTATTTCTAATTCCATTCCATGTATTTTGTTTCAATTATATCAAAATTTTAAATCTCTAATTTTTTTTATTTAGTTTTGATCAAATATACTTTAATGTTAACATACTGTATATCAAAAACTTTTAATTTCTAAAGATTCATTAAATCTAATTAATGAATTATAATTTTATTTAAATTATAGAAAAAAATTAAATGTTAAAGAAACAGATTGTTTTTAGACTAATAAGAAATAGTATAAGTTTAATTAAAACATGGAAACAATCTATTTCATTTTGTGTTTTAAGTAACATTAATACATAAGATTATTAATAACAGATGCATGTGAATTCAAGTTAATTATCATAATGCATTCCCATCCAAATCAACAAATATTGATTAGGATGAAGCTGTTTTTCAACACAATATAACCTTGGATACACTATCTTAAATTGCATTTATAAAAGAATATAATTTATTATACCACAAGCATGCCACTGACAAATATTATTTCAGTGATATTAATTTGTCATTGTTTAATGTCAAGATGACATGACATTAAATGATTCATTTTGAATTTTAGTAGTAAAACCGAAAAAGTATTGATAAAGAAAATTCAATAGATTATGAATAATTCAAAAAAATTGCCAATTTTGACAGATATCAAAGAAATTAATAATGTTTGACGTTTTTATTTGATTTTAAGAGGAATTGAATTTCATTATTGGTTTTTAATAATAAATTTCAAACTGAAATATTAAAAAAATTTATCAAATAAATAAAAATCAATATAAACTAGATTTTCTAAAATTATAAAAGTAACTGAAGTGACTATTGGAAAATCAACTTTTAAGAACAAAACAGAATTATTCACAAATTCAAAATGATTCAGAGCAATTCTGATCAATAACTAAACATTCTATTTTATTATTTGTTTAAATATTAATAGCACAGCTGTTCAATTACTGATATAGATTTTGTCTAAAGTGCTTTAAAATGATGATTAAATTTTGTATTGGTTCTAGAAAATCATTTAGCTGCATTTTTAATTTGTTACATAGGAGGCAAATTATTTCATAATGGAAGATCAAAGTGACAAGTTAATACTACATAAGAAATTTTGTCAATACTAATGCAATCATATTTAAAAATTAGCAGGTAATAAATTGAAGCCAATAATTTTGCCATATATTTAAATTATCTAGAATTATTCACTAATGTAAAATTAGCACATTAAAAAAAATTAAGTCAATGACTTAAAATTTATAAATTAAAATGAGTTTTCACATCTTTTCTATTACATATCTTTAAAATATTTATACAGCACTTTCCAGAATTTAATATATGTGAATCTAATTAAATTATATACTCTGTTTTAAATGCATATAATGCATCTTACATACAAGATAGATAAAGTAATTCTTTTTATATTTTTACCAAATTATTAATTAGAATTTGAGAAATTTATAATTCTGATGACTATTCTTTATTTCTCTTTGTGTTTTTTTTATTGTAATTTTTTCTGCTTGTTTATTAACAAGCAGAAAAAATGTATTATTTCATTGAATTTTAATTTTTAATACTATATTTGGTACTTAAATTTTCATTTTAACATTCTAGCAGTATAGAAAACAATATTATTCCATTCCATCAATCATACAATATCATAATATACTAAATCATCAATTAGTAAATTACATATAAATAAAATGCACATGAAAACATAAGTGGTCTTTAATTTATGCATTTTCAATGATAAACAAATGCATGTCTTTCTATTTGTGCTGGATAACTATATAAATATGAATAAAAATTCAATTTTTCAAAAATATCATTTGTGACCTCAAAAATTTTCATAGCTATGCTCAAAGTATATTTTTTAATTTTTTTAGCCATTCCATTTATCAATACATATATTTGTATATATTGAAATTAGACAATGTTGGACTTCATAGATATTTTTGAAATGAAATAATTACATAGAGGACCTACTGTATATAATAGGGGTGGCCGAGCTTCGTATCATTAAGAACTATATAAAAGAATCTCAAATACTTAAGAGCCGCAATCAGTTCGCAATCATTCAGCAACGAGAGCCACATCAGTTTTGAGTTAATCTTAACAAATGATTTTAAAATTATTTATTATATATTTTACATACATTTATTTTATTTAGATGCATACTACATTTCATAATAAATAAACAAGTTACAAATATATTATTTTTAAAAACTAAATAAGTATTTGCTCCTAATTAACTACTGACTTTCATGATGTGGAACCATATTGAAGATACCAAAGAACCACATGTGGCTCACAAGCCAGAATTTGGCCACCACTGGTATATAAATTCTGACAATGTGTGTAGCAATCTTTTGAATTTTATTTAAGGAAGCAATTAAAGCAACAACAAATATAATAACAGCTAAATATTTATTTTGGATTCAACATATATAAAAAAATTATACTATCAAAGAATCAAATTAGAATTATACTGATTTAACCACTCATTTATTTTTTTATTAATTAAGAACTTACATGATATTTGAATTAGTCATTATTAATGTGTTTGATAAAAAGTATCATACTGTATATTGTTTTATCACTGATTGACAAACTTGTGTAATATTGTTTACAAAACAAATATGTCATTTATCATGCTTTCTTTCAAATGTCTTCTGATCCATTTTCAAGCTTTCCCAGTTGAAAAAGTTATTTTGGATGAAAATTATTATTAGTAAAATAATTTTCCATAATTATTATTTGACTGTTGAATTGGACAAGTTAATTCAATTTCTTGGCCAACAAGTTTATTTGATGGTAACAATATAAATTATTTTCTATGACAGCACAAATTGTTATCTATATATACAAATTCTGCAACAATGTGGACTTATTGATTGCAATATGTAACCCAGTTTGCACAAAAAAATGACACATTATTGAGAGCCATCAAAAAATATTTAGAGAGAGTAAACTTTATATATAAATAATGAAATATTTTGAATGACTGTTGAATTAGCAATTCCAATCTAAAAGAAGTTTTTGTTTGATGTTTGCTTAGAATGTATCCAAAACATAAAAATTATTAATATGACAAGTTCCTCGAGTACAGAGAGATGCACTTCTCCTTTTAATTGGAAACTTATTGTGTTAAAAACTTTTAAGAATTTAGTTTTGTATATATGTTAAGCAAATATTTTATACTGTACACTAATTAACATATCATATTAAAACTTTTAAACAAGTCTACAGGAATAAATTATAGAAATTAAAAAAGCAATTATAAAGTCAAAATAATGCAGAAAATATTTATCAGTGCTTCAATAAATAAACAGAAAAATTTTAAATGCATTTTGGTCTCAGAAACAGGTTGTTCCTACTTGTTCATTGAAGTATACAGGATGATTCAAAAAGGTTGTGCTAAAATTTGCAGACTGGTAGATGATAAAGTTCTGAATAAAAGTCTATTCACGTTTTTTGGTTTGAGACTCCATTTAAAAGATATAATGTGTAAAAGTTTTGTGACATCTTTTCCAGTTTAGTCAAAAACTATTCCTAAAATACACTTATTTGTATTTTTAAAATCATCTATAAATTTTAGCTACTTAAAAATTATCCTAAAAAAGTTTAAAGCATTGAGAACAGATTGTTTATTAAAATATCGACTGATTATTTAAATGAAATGTAATTGTTTTACAAACATAGCATTCATTTTCGAACATTATTATTTTTGAATGTTAAATTGTTATGTTTGAAAATGAATGCCGCATTGGTAAAACAATTTTCATTTAAATAATCAGTCAATATTTTAATAAACAATCTTTTCTCAATGCTCTAAACTTTTTTAGGATGGTTTTTAAGTAACTAAAATTTATAGATGATTTTAAAAATACAAATAAGTATATTTTAGGAATAGTTTTGACTGAACTGGAAATGATGTCACAAAACTTTTACACATTAGATCTTTTAAATGGAGCCTCAAATCAAAAAACGTGACTAGACTTTTTTATTCGGAATTTTATCCTCTACCAGTCTGTAAATTTTGGCACAACCTTTTTGAATCACCCTGTATATTTCCAGTGCTATTGCTTATTGTTTGTTATAATTGTGGAGTTTTGATACAAATTAAAAAACATTTTAATAAATATAAAATATAAACTAAATTCAAAACCTATATTAGTAGCACTTATCAAGAACTAAGTCTCATACAGCAACACTAGTGAAATAGTAAAAGTTATCAACAACAGATTTTTTTTTATTATATCCCTAGACAATAAAAAAACCATTTCTGAAACCTCTCCTGTATATGGATTTAAAGCATTAACAGATTATTATTTGTATAACTTTAAATGTGGTTGATGTTTTTGGTATTTAAATGCAATTGATATTTAATGGGTGTATATGTATAGAATTAGAATTTGTCTTGTGATGATAGAGAATATGTAATCCAATGCTCACTTGTTGTTGTTATGTTATGACATCTGCATTATATTATGTAATGATAAATAGTAGACTCCTGATTATCTGGATTGTGGATTAACCCAGTTTAATTTGCAACCCAGAATTGACATTTAATTATCAATATTTTATTTTAGATAACTTATAATCAAAATTAGAATCAAATTAAAAGTTAAAAATATCACAATAATTTCTTGCTGCAAATAAACATATTTCTTGTTTCCTTGCTCAATAAATAGCAGAACATTTAAATATATTACATGCAATTTATTCATTTTTAAATATTAAATGCATATTATTCATAATTCTGATTTTTTGTATATTTTGAGGATTATTAATGGAAATTAATTTATTGACTACCCTAATTAATCAGAAATATACTTTATATATTTTAATTTAAATTACTTTGTTTGATGATTTAATATTATAATTGATGATGGCTGCTATAGAAGGCTGAAAGCATTTTGAATTAAAAATTATGTATGATTTACTGCAAATGTTTGAAAATTGGTCTATTACAGCAATATATAGTTAAAAAATTACTAGGCAATTTATATTGGGTTTATGATTAGTTATTTTAGGTTTATGTTTCAATTTTTGTTGTTGTTTAATTTTGTGCCATATTTACTGCTAACAGAAAAATCAACTTCATAATTTTATTTGTATTGAAGACAAAATGGCTATTTCATTAATAATATCAGAAGGAAACTGCAAATTTCATTTCATAATTAAAAGCTTTTATTTAATAATTTTTTCAGTGTATATTATAATTTAGAAAAATAAACTTAATTGATTCATATTATAAGATCATAGGAGAATTTTAATAGTGAAAGTTATTTAAATATTAAAAAGCAAACAAACTGATATTTTAGCAAACTCAATTAATTTGATAAGTTTTCCTGTAGCCTAGCACTAGTATTATAACTTGCTTAATTCATTGTAGTGCCTGTCCACATTCTGATTATTTATATGTATATACCCAAGAACTCCTTTACAAAATTTCATTTTCATTCTATTTCAAACTTATAACAATTTATGCAGTTTAGGTAAACTGCACAGATTGAAGATTATTATTAATTTTTAATGATTTTTTAGATTTATGTTTAATGTATGCCTATATTTTCCTATAATTTTATGCAATTTTCAAATATTCTTTTGCTATTATTTTTACTATAAACATTGTGTTATAAGCTATACATAACTTTTAAAATTAATCTGATCTGTAATTTAATTATTGTAACAGAATTTAAACATGTACTCTTTATTCTTTTTGTTATCTGTAATCTTTTAGCTATTAAAAATAATTACTATTTCTATAATAAATCTTTTAACAGTTGTAACTATAGATGTTGTATGCAGATATATATATATTGATATAAATTTAAATCAATTTTATGTTTAATTTTGTTTATGCTTTAATAATATTAGAACTATGAAAAAATTTTAAAAGCTAAGTTTTTTAAAGTTTGAATTTTATAAATATTCTATATGTTATTTTCTAAGAAATTTTTAATATACCGGTAAGTTAATAAACAAAGCAAAATTAGTATTATTTATGTATAATTGATAATGGCTACATAGTGATGACAATATTATTTTATATTAAATTTTAAAGTTGAAAATTCATCTCACAGTTATGACTGAATAAATTTCTCTAATTCTAATTAGTTCATCTCACTTATTTTATTCAAATATAATACAGATATTCAAAAAAAGTAGAAAATTTTTAATTAATTTTAACAAATTCCCTTTGTGAGATTTAAAATAAGAAAACAAAAAACTATAAAGCACTTACTTTTATTTCATCTTTTTAAATAAAAAAAATTAATATTATATTTTTTGATTTATGGAATAGCTATTGTCTGTTTCTTTACAAATATAAACAAACTAATCAGTTGACTGAATCAAATACTTGATAAATGATGAATCATAAACTATAAGAGCTTAATTTATTAAGTATACTGGTATTTGAATCATAGGATGATGATCAAAAACTTAGTCATTTTTAATAAATACTGAATCACAAACAGTTTTTCAATACATATACCAGAGTATTTTAAATATGATAATCATAATAAATAAAAATAAAATTTGGTTAATTATAAATACATATTTTAAACTATTATAAATTAAAAGATCAAGTAGGAAAAATTCCATATATTTAATATTTAAATTCTATAAAAATTACAAAACTGATTAATTCAGATAGATTAAATTTTTGCATCGTACATCACAAAAATTTAATATACCTGAAAGAATCAATTTTGCAATTTTTATCATTTAACAGTATTAAATATTAGGCTACAAATATGAAATATAGTTTAAGATTTTTGAGAGAGAAAATATGCTGAATAAACAGAAAAATCAAATTTTACTTAACAAATTTCAAATTTGGATCTTTAGGATATTTATAAAATATATCATATATAAATACAATATATTGATTCATTCATTTGTTATTATTGATATATTAATTCATTCATTCATTCTATTGGGTTTTCTTCTTCTGAATCATAGCAATTTGATTCGTCACATTCTGACTGCAAGGAAAAGGGTGATGCTGAGAGCAAAAGACAGCAGAGTAAGTAGACTCTCTTTATGAGAAATTGGCACATCAAATCAAAAAAACAAACTGAATGTGTTTTTAAAGACCCTTAAAATGAAGCTGAATGTCAATCACTTGAAAAAAATATATCTAAGGAGTTCAAAATCTTTGAGGCAACTGGTGAAAAAACAATAAATGTAATAAAATTAATGATGCTCTCAAATCTATCTTACTAACAAATGTAGAAGCTGAAAGGTTCTTTTCAGCTGCAGGACTATTTATAAACAAATTTAGAACTAGACTCAGCAATAAAAGTGTAAATTGCCTGTGTTTCGAATGTTCATGTTAAATGTCAATTGCCAAATCAGTCTCAAAATAAACTAAAGTTAAATAAATTTTTTTTAACAATGTAGTCACTACTAGTACTTACTAATCTGTCATGATTTAAAAAGAAAATGTTAGTTTTCTGAAAAGTAAGTTTTTAATTCTTCTTCTTCACTTCTTAATATGGAGGTGTTAGAGCTTTTTCCTCCAATGACAAAGTTTTGAATTCATTTCAATTTGTAATTTATATATATATATGAATAAATAAAATGCTGTGAATTATTAAGTTTTAATTCCATCTACAAAAATTTCAGGAAATCCCAGAATCTCAGGATTACCAAAGTCCAGGAAAAAGACAATCCCGACTCACAATAATATATTTTAGCATAATTTTGATTTAGGCAATATATGGAACATATGGGCACTGATATATACAGTTGAGTCTCTGTAGTCTGGCCCTTTGCCAGTCCAACACTCTGTGAATCAGTTGAAATTTTCATGTCACAACTATGGTCACAAATTGTCCATGTACGAGAGAGAGAAAATGATGTAAAATGCACTTGAGTCTGCTCAGCCACAATCTCTTTAGTTCTGGGAGGTTACGGAACTCCATGAGCTGGGTCAGTTTGACTTTCTCCTGTTTCTGTTCATCTTCTTTTGTTTTCCTTGTCCCTGTGTGTCTTGCCTTGCTGTTTGCCTGCACTGGGGTGCTTGCTATCTTGCATCAGTGTTAATCATCTTGCTACACCCTCCTGGACTTGTTTCCTTGGGTTTGGTGGTCCATCCAGCCGCTAAATTGTCAGTCACTATTCGTTCGTTGTGCAGGTATTATAATCAAACTATTTTTAAAATTCAGTACACTGTTTACTGTATAATCGGACTAATTTTTAAGTTCAGTACACTGTTTACTATAAAATAATGTTTACAGTATCAGTGTTTGTTTTTATCTTTACATAATGTCACAAATTGGAAAAAGTGAAAAACAAAAAATATAAGATATTGACTATGGTCGAAAAGGCAGAAATAATTAAGAAACTTGACTTCAGAGGAAAGTTTAGTGATTTGGCTTTGTTTCATGGTATTGGATGAGCCACATTTATGCTATTAAAAAAAAATTGGGATAAAATTAAGGGTTTTTATGAAAGATCTGAACAGCAAGAGCAGTGACAGGAAAGTCTTAATAAACTGAGCATATTCGTTTGTGTAATTCCATTTTTTCATTGAACACCCAATAATCCGACAAATCTCTGAAATCCAACAAGCACCGGAACCATATTTGTCGAATTACGAAGACTCTATTGTATATATACAGTATATATGACAGCAATGCAGATATTTTGAAATTTTTGCATTTTTAATATGCAACTAAAAATTATTCTGTTCAAATTACATATTACTGATACCTGACTATTAAAAATTTGATAATTAGATAAATTACTATTATATAAATATTTTATAATCAGAAAAATTGTTCTTTATTGTAATGATATAGGACCGTGGTGGTGAACCTATGGCACGAGTGCCAGGAATGGCAAGCAGAACAATTTTGCTGGCATGTGGCACGTATTTATATATATATACATACATAGAACGTCAAGCTAAAATTTTATACTTTTTAAATTTTTGCGGGGCAGAAAATTCGCGTTGTGACTGTATAACGCTTGAGTCACTTCTATTCTACTCGCAGTTGTGCATATGCCGTTGTGGTGTTAGATCAACTTAATCATTTTTGCTTCCATATGTAACTCGACTGAAAATCTGTTAATTGCATTTCATGTTCTTCCAACTTTAACCAGTCAAATATTAAATTCAGGCTATCTACACCTATTATATCAGGATACATGATAAATTTATGTAGTTTCTGCAAATTATCTAAACTCACTTGTCAGTGAATATTGATGAAAACTCGCTGATTATAGAGTTAACTTCTGAAAATTCTTTAGTTATTTTAGTTCCATCCGGTTTTTTATGAAAGTTCAAATCTGTCAAGAATTTTTTCACAATTTGAAAATATTTGAAGCTTTTGGAAATGCCTGAATTAGATCAAACAGTTCAAAACAGCTCTTTAGCATGCACAAAAACTTTATTTTGGCAAAACGTTTTTGAACCAAGATTGGTTCCTCATCAGTGCCATTCACTATTTATACAATATTAAGCAAGTTGTATTTGTGCCTTATGATTAGATCAAACATGCCAATGATAGTCTTATTCACACCTTAACATTTAATTCATTCAAATTTAGACATAAGTCTGCCAAAAGCATTAATTTTGAGGTCCATTCAATATATATACAGTATATATATTCTTATAACAAACTATCTGGCACACCAACAGAAAAAGGTTCGCAACCCCTGGTATAGGAGAATGAATAATAATAAACAAAATGGGCCAATTTTTATTAATGAACTATGTGATTTTTCATAATTTTTATTCTATTTAAAATTATAAAAAATATAATTATAAATAAGCAAGCATTTAAAAGAGTGAATCAAATGATATTTTTAGCTTACTGCTATATAAGCAATCTCTGTATAACACAGTACATTACAACAAAGTTTCATATTAACACTAACATTAATTAGAAAATTTGGCAACACTTGCACAACATAGTATTTATAGAATGTGGTTTCATCCTAACATGATTTAGATCTGCAATAACCCTTAATTCCACATAACATCGTTTCACACTACATGAGATTTACAGGAACTTTTATGTCATATGACCAGTGTCATTCCTAGCATTGGTATCACCGGTGCAGTAATTCATAGTGTCACCCCCCATTTTAAGAGATTTAACTTTTGCTTCTTTCATTTTCTGTTGCTAAAAATCCACTCAGTCTCCTTGATTTGTGTATCCATGTGGCATGATTTCAATTTTTTCCTTATTTTAAAAACAAATTTGATGTAATTGTTTCCAAAACATTACAATTCAAACAAAGTTCATCTTATCTTTTTATATATGATATAAACACTCTTAAAATTCAATTATATACAATAGAAGTTCAACACAAAATCAGCAGTCAATAATAAACTATAATTTTAGCAATATCACTCAAATGGCATTATTATAATACTATATAAATTTTTCACATAATACTTTCTTTACATTGTGCAAAATATGAAAGTTACATAGCACAACTTCAATCTATTACTACACTCATGTGACCAACAAACAATATTATCCCCCTCAAGTTTCTCAACAAACAAGAAATGACCATTTTAAAACGGGCTTACAGTTGTAAAATTGGCAAAAATATAATTTTTTAACATACACTTGAAGACATTGGGTGTCAGCCAGTGTGGGCCGCACTCTCTGCACTCCCCTAGTGATTCCACTGCATATGAGGATTATATGTATTTTTATTAATTCACTGTCCAGAATTCAATAATTTTAGAAATATGCTGATGTAAAAACCTCAATGCAGATTTGGTGTAGACATATAAGAGGTGTTTCTCAAATTCCCTCAGTTGCTCATACTGCTGATAGATACAGCATAGAAGCATTTTGACTATTACTTAACATAATGAAACAGTAATATCCATACTTATGAACACTGCTCTTTATATTGACTCCAGATTTATTCTCATGTGCTCTCAAAATGTGCTATGATCTCATTGGTGATAAAATTTTAATCACCAATGAGATCATAGGTTTAGGTATCATAGTTTTAGGTTTATTTGGATATAGTTCCCTTGAAGTTATTATTTAAAAGTTTAAGCTTTATCGACCGAGCCGGTCTATACATTGCCTGGCTAGTGCCATAGAGGGCCCGTGGCTAGATTTAGCC
>AYEL01050604.1:0-10761 GCA_000484575.1 Olivierus martensii | reverse complement strand
CGCAAGCAACGCCGTAAATTGAACCTCAAACTAAGCTTAATGGCATGGACT
This sequence comes from Olivierus martensii, assembly GCA_000484575.1. NCBI lineage: Eukaryota > Metazoa > Arthropoda > Arachnida > Scorpiones > Buthidae > Olivierus > Olivierus martensii. The sequence continues at coordinate 10,710 of AYEL01050604.1, read as the reverse complement.
TCGAATGATGGTAGCGGTCTTGGTACAGTTGTCTTGCTGCCAGTGCATTACCACAAGCTTTGCCAAAACACATGTACATGTTGGCTAACTCGTCAAACTGACCATAAGAACAGTGTACCTTGTCGAACTGGTTAAACTAAATTAATCAACAGTCAACGGCGCAGTTTTTCTGCAATGACGTTGCAGCTCTTCTCCTTCGCCCCGCCCGGGCTTGCGATTTGCGACCCCAAGTGTCTTATGTCACTTTAGTCTCCTGAATTTCGTCTACGTCATAGTGTAGTTTTTTTGAAGGAGATACTTTACACCCTGTAAAAATTACAAATTGAAACGAATTCAAAATTTGCTTTTCAGAAAATTAAAATTTTCTTTTCAAACCATGACAGATTAGTGAATAGGCTACTGAGTAATGACTACATTGTTAAAAAAATTTATTTAACTTTAGCTTATTTTGAGACTGATTTGGCCATTGACATTTAATATGAACATAAGATACACAGGCAATATACAATTTTATTGCTGAGTCTAGTTCTAAGTTTAAATATAAAATAGTCCTGCAGCCGAAAAGAACCTTTCAGCTTCTACAATTGTTGGTATAGATTCGAGAGCATCCATTAATTTTATTACATTTTTTTTGAGCAGTTGTCTCAAAGATTTCGAACTACTTGAATATATTCTTTGCAAGTGATTGACCTTCAGCTTCGTTTTGAGCACTTTAGAAACACATTCAGTTTGTTTTTGATTTGAAGCTCCATTTTCTCAAAGAGTCTGCTCATTCTGCTGTCTTTCGATTTCTGCATCACTCTTTTTCTCGCATTCAGAATGTGACGTATCAGATTGCGATAATTCAGAAGAAGAAAACCCAAGACGAGTTACTGCGCGAATTTCAAATGTTCCAAATTACTTAAACAATGTTCATTAACCTAATTACTCGAGTTTCTCGAATGTTGCAATATATATATATATAATGTTTCTGTATTGTGTAAGATTGTAAGTATTGATTATTGAAGTTAGTAATTCAGACCGGGAAATCCTGGGATAAAGAAAATTTCCTGGGATAAATCCCACAGCCAAAATCAACTGGGATTCCAGATTCCCGGTAAACAATCCCTAGTTGAAACCAACTTCAGTTTAGTGGTCCATCTGAGTTAGTTTATGCATTTCTATATTAATATAATCATAATTCATGACCGTCCACAAGCAACTGCTGTTTTGTGGTTGTGGCATGGTTCTGTTGTGGTTCATGTGAGTTCAGCCTTAGGAAAAGTTTAGGATCTTTCTATTTTGGCTACATAATTTTCTAAGAGAATTATATCACTTTGGACAGTTATTAGGTGAAGACAGAATTTTGGGAGGTTTTTTCTTGCTATTTTGTTTTACGCCCTTTTCCAATCAGAAAGATTACTGAAGGGCAGATCAACATTGTGTTTTCTTTTTAATTATTAAAGAATAAATAACGTATAATTTTGTGTAATAAGTGTGGCCCTAGGCTATATTTCATTGATATAATATGGCCCTTTCTGCCAAAAGTTTGCCCACCTCTGTATTATATTGTATGGCTTTGTAACATTTGATAATCATTGTGTGTTATATTTATTACTGATTGGTTGGTTATTTACATAAAAGTAGGTTATAGTAAACAATTTTTATGAATTCTCCATTTTTAGTCTCGATTAAAACATCCCAAAATTTTTTTGTATGCTTTTTTTGTTCCATATTTAAATCTAAACTTAATTTTTAAATTGGTAATCAGACAGCAAAATCTTGTTGATATGCTTTAGGACCAGTATACATGTCAGCAAACTCCTACGATCCATATTGCTTCAAAATAGTAGCTTTCCAACTTTTGTTTGAACATAAATATACACTTACTCTTCTTCACAAAAATTAAAAAATGGCAAATTAAGATCAATGCAGAATGTTGTTATATTATTTCACTTAGGCAGGGTCAAGAAAAACACAACAAAAATCATCATTTAAAAAGCAGTAGCACTTTCAATTTTTTAATATAAAATCCTCTTCAGCTATACATAAAAGATAGAACACCTAATAAATACAGTTTATCGAACGCAAAGTCGAATACATCAAATTATTTTAAAAACGTTGTTATGGTAACAGTACAAGCTAATCATTTATAACATTACAAATAACTTACAGACTCAACATTATTTATGTAGAAAAAATGTTTAAGTAACAAACAATAAATTCTAACATATAGTATTAAAAATATTCAGTAAACTAAATAATTAAAATTATAAGCATTTTAATCCTGGGAGAATTAACTTCTAAATCCGTGGTTTTTATCATTCATACACCACTTCCAGGCATTACTGACACTCGTCAGATCTACTTTATTAACCGGTAGTATAACGTCATTGCGTTTATCGTAGATAGTGATGGCTTCCACTATCCTGCCTCTACTAGGATCATCTTCCTTCCAGATCAATTTTGCATCTTCCCAATCTATTCGTAGATCAGTTATAAGGGCCTGCTGCATTAGTGATGTATTGGGAGCATTGTTGGCTATATCTCGCTTGTGTTCTGGAATCGTTTTACATAAAGAACTTCCTGTATATCCTATATATTTAGTATATTTCCCAAAGTCCTTATCGTAGCACGGTATTTGGTAAACACCTGGGGAGAAGAATGAGTCTGTCATATCCTTGTCATTCCGTATACAGTTGAATAGCGTGTTTCTTCTATTATATGATCCTTTTGTCCTGTGATTCTCTAATTTTTTCTTAAACTTCAACGTAACATCGTTTATTTCTAACGAACAGGTCGGGCGATTTTCTAAGTCTGCACTATTTCTCTCTTTTTTTGTTAGATGTTTCTTTCTAGAAATCTTTTCCCAAAGTGCTAAGGTGTATCTCTTATATATCGTTCAGGCAGTGTATCAGTTTCCTGTTTATGTTATTTACTATTTCACATTTAACATGCTCAAAAAGATAGAAAACTGAAATACAATAACCTAAACTACTAACAATAAATATAACAAATGTTACAAAGTTCTACAGTATAATACATTATTTTAAGAAAAATGCCAAATAAACTCAAAAATTAATCAATAAAAAAATAATTTTTAAACTAAAATACAGAAGAATATACCTGCTGGCATCACTGAAATAATTTGGATAAACAATAAATACTAAAAAATTATCCATAATTAATAAAAACATCCCTATTCCTTGGTGTGATGTTTAAAGAACAATCCAGTGTTCACATGTGACATAATTCATCCACAACTTAGGTGATCACTTACTGTATTTCATTTTCATATTTAATTAATCTCCAATTAAATTACTTTTGGATTCAATATTTCAATTTATTGTTAATATTTTAATCTTTTATTATAATCCCATTCTTTATTCCTATTTTATATGTATTTTTATTTTACACTTTTATTGTAAAAGCTAACATCTTTTAGACTAGTGGCCCCAAAGTGTGGTGGATATTAAGAAATTTTCAGGGATGTGCATTTTGTGCTTGTCATAAAATATCTCTGTTGATGGGGTGCATGTTCTTTACTGATAAAAAGGATTGCATGATTTAAAAAGTTTGGGGACTACGGTTTTAGAATAATCTTAGTTTTTTACAAAATATATTTTACTAATGAACATTATTCTGTAAATTTGATCCTCAATTTTTCTTTTGTTTTGTAATTATAAGTTTTTTTAATATGTTTTGAAGATTTCTGTTTTGAATATCTGTCTTTTTATTGATTATCTCTATTGATTAAAATAAAATAAATATTTAACACTTAAAGCAGAAGATATATAACAAACCATCTTAAAAAATTACTATATCAACAAACTATATTATTACAACAATTATTATTAACAAAACACTAATATCAGCTTCTAATCCAATCCTACTTATAACTACATGTTTTGAGGGTAAAACAATGCTTTTAATTACAAATGTTGCATCTATGTTAGAATCATTTGTATATACAACACCTAGTAGTTCAGCATTTTATCATTGTCAATGAACATGCTAACTAAACTTTGATAATACAAATTAATTTGTGAAGAAAAATCAATGATTGAGAATATAGCTTCAGTAAACAACTCAAAACTACCTTGTTTTGAAATAAATAAAAACAGCTATTGCATATGCATTAAATTTATTTTTGAAGTGAGCATGAATATACCAAAATGATGTTATTTAATGTTGCATGACAAAAGTTTGTTATTTTAAATTCAATATAATAGTTGGATGAAAAAAGGTCACAATCAAAATGTTGATATTAAATAATGTTTTGTATAAAATCCTAAATATATCTTTCAATTTTTAAATGAAAAAAATATATATATTCATATATTAAAAAAAATTACTGATATATAATTACTTCTTTTTTTAACAAGAGAAAGAAATTCTTTATATATACTGTGTATATACATACTGTATATAAATTACTAGTTAATCATAGAAAACTTAGTTTGTTATTAAATTGAAACCATAATTTATAGATTTTCAAAATTTTTTAATGAAAAAATATAATTATTAATTGTTTGCAATTTTTTATTATAGGATAAATTCATTATTTACTAATAAATTTAAGGAATATTCCAAATGTGATAAAATTATTTGATTTAAAAAAAATAAAATAAAATTTAGTACTTTTGATGAAGTTAATTACAAATTATTTTATCATAATCTATAATCATATCCTTTATTTCAAGTAATAAATCACAGGAAAATAAGCACTGTCAGCAGCACTGTCCTATTAGTAAATATTCCCAAGTATCTGTTGTAATATAAATACCTGCTGACAGTGCTTATTTTCATGTAGTTTTTATATAATATTTTCTTAAGCATAAATGGTCAGTATACAAAATTATGAATATAAATAGAATAATTTTTAATTGTTAATTTCTTACCATGGGCAAATTATTTTGCATATCATATTTGAAAAAGAAATTAAATTATAGATGATATATTCAATTTTAATATAGTTTATAATAAATTCTATACTATGAATGTTATAACCTAGAGGATTTTTGGCTTCAGATTAATTGCTTTATAAAATTTATGAACATTTAACATTTCAATATAAATTTAAATATTTGAGTATTTTAAAATTTAAACTTTGTTTTCAGAGATAGAAGTTTCTCTTAATTAAAAATAATTTTGGTTATAAATGGATGATTAATTCAACAATTTAAAAATTTAATAATATAACACAATTATAGTTTGATTTTATAGAATCAATAAACACTTTATCTGAGAATTATTTCAAAATATATATTAATTATAATTTGAAGCTATAAAATTTATTTATAATAAACAGCAATAAATCATAAAAATAACCTATTTGAATGATAATTTATGTTACTCTTTGATATACAGGTATTCTTAATCTTATGACCACCTCACTTTATGACTATTCATACTTACGATTGTGATGTAGTCAATAAGTTCTGTGATAGGTCAATGCAAATCCATGAGTTAGTCCCTGACTCAATGATCTGATACATGGAAAGCATTCTTTTTTTGTCTCTTGTAGTTTTGTGTTCTTTGCATATAATAATAATTCTTACTTTCACTTATTTCTTTAACATTTAAGGAATAACTTATCAGTTCTATTAAATAAAAGTTCTTCATATAATAAATTTATTCTTTGTTTTTCATTTATTACAACTGATAAGTTATTCCTTAAATTATGTTTTTTGTTTATTAAGATAATGTATAATATACTAGTAAACATTAGTAGTGAAAAATTTTTAAATTTTAGACATTTCTGACTTCTGATAAAATCCAACTTACATTGGCAAGGTTTGAACTGAACCCTGCTGTGAATTCAGGATTACCTATATTCTCAATGGAACTGTTTTTATATTATTTTAAGGCTTGAAATAATTTTATTAACTTTCATAGGTTAAAAATAAATAAATATTTTTTATTTAAAAAGAAAACGATATGATCTTGGAATTATTATTGGAACCATAAAATGTATAGTGAAATATATTTATATAGTGTTGATCTTGACATATTTTTAATTTGAATAGTATCAAATACAGAAGTCGAAGAAGCATTAGATCAATGGATTTCTGTAGTTAGCGGGCGAGGTGTGAATATCAGCGGCCTAGTGTTGAAGACAAAGTCAGAGATCAGTAAAAAAAAACTAATAATTAGGTACTTATTTTAATAAATCATTAAAATAGGTACCTAATTATTATTTTTTTACTTATTATTTATTTGCCTACGAATTACATATTTTAGAATTTATTATTACTTCGTTTAATTGGGACAAAATGGCTTAGTCCCAACGTGTCCCAATTAAGAGAAATCCACTGTATTTTCATCTTCTATTGACTTCCTCTGCCACATCAAACAAGCAAGTGCTATTAGCCAGTTTATACTTAATAATAAATTTTTTCTTCCTGCTTAAAGTTCTTGTTTTATTAACTATACTATTATTATAAGCTTCTTATATCTGTTAAAAAATTTATATCTATACACCAGTAAATTCTTTTGTTTTGAAAAGTTCTTAATGTTTGACTATTGCTTCACAGTAATTCATTGGATTGTCAACTATTATATTTCTATCTGTAAGTATCAGATTTTTTTACTTAATAACAGTAGAAAATAGATGAATTTAATGCTATTTGATGTAAGAGAATTATTTTTGATAAATAAAATAAGCTTAAGGTTTAGGTAGTCCTATTGATTTTGGAGCTTTCTTTGGAGATAAATATGGCCTTCAAGATAAGCTTTATATTTTATTTTCTAAATTACTTTTAAAAAATTAATATCATTAATCTAATACATGTAGTACTTGACTTATGATGGGGTTCTATTCCAACATCTCTGTTGTAAGTCAAGGACTTTATTGATTTTTGATTTAGAGATAGGCCTTATTAGTGCGAGTTCGAATAATGCGATTTCGATTAGTACGACTTATAAAATTGATACCATATTTGATTAGTGCGACTTACAAAATTAGTGCGAGTTCGAATAATGCGATTTTGATTAGTGCGACTTATAAAATGCGAGTTCGAATAATGCGATATTCGATTAGTGCGACTTATAAAAATTTGCGAGTTCGAATAATGCGATTTCGATTAGTGCGACTTATAAAATTGACATCGTTTTTCAGAAAATTCTTATACAGGGAGGCCTCAATTAGTGCGATATTCAATTAGTGTACACGACGCTCTTCCGATCTTATGTACAGGTAGGCCTCGATTAGTGCGAATTCAATGCACATATTTATTAAATTTGTCAAGCAACTATAGGTAGGCCTCGATTAGTGTGAGTTTTATTTGATTAGTGCGACTTACAAAAATGATACTGTTTTTCAGTTAGTGTGAGCAAATATTCGCGACTTATAAAATTGATACCATTTTTCAGTTAGTGCGAGCAAATATTTGATTAATGCGGTAGGCCTCAATTAGTGCGAGTTCGAATAATGCAATATTCAATTAGTGCAAGGCCTCGATTAGTGCGAGTTCCAATAATGCGATTTCGATTAGTGCGACTTTCGCAAAAATACAGGTAGGCCTCGATTAGTGCTACTTATAAAAATGATTCAAAGGCCGGGAAATCAGAAACACTAAGTGTAAACTTATAAAAATGATACCTTTTTTTTCAGTTAGTGCGAGCAAATATTCGATTAATGCGAGTTGTAAGCATAGATTCACTTAGTGCGAGCAAATATTCGATTAATGCGAGTTGTAAGCATAGACAAGTCTTACTAACAAAGGTCCATCCCCATTTATGATGTCAATTAACAAATTAATGTTAATTTTCGGTTAGTAAAACCGGACCTGAGGAGCAGTCCAAGAACAGTTACTTGGCTCTGAAGGGGTGAAACACCAGAAAGATGGACTTTTCTGCCATTAGTATTTAACATTACTATTATTCACCTTTGTTATCATATACACACAGTATAGAACAGAATTTTCTCTTTTAAAAAGTATTTATCGTATACATACAGTATAGTACAGAATTTTCTCTTTTAAAAAGTAACAATGATAAAAGGAAGAACACTTTTGATGATAAAACAGGAAACAAAAAAGAAGAGGTTAGTGATTACGCTAGAACATGGATAAAAGGAAGAACACTTTTGACGATAAAACAGGAAATAAAAAAAATAAGATAAAAGGAAGAACACTTCTGACGATAAAACAGGAAACGAAAAAAAAGAGATAAAAGGAAGAACACTTTTGATGATAAAACAGGAAACAAAAAAAAAAATAAACAGTATAGTACAGAATTTTCTTTTAAAAAGTATCGAAATGGATAAGAGAAAGAACTTCTGATGATAAAACAGGAAACGAAAAAAAGAAGAGGTTAATGATTATGCTAACTTTGCTGATAAAACAGGAAACGAAAAAAAGAAGAGGTTAGTGATTACGCTACAACCAAAAATGGATTGAGCAACATAAAAGCGGCACTCAAATTCAGCTTTCGATTGCTCTTTTGGTTTTGATTTGGTGGGTGGTTTGATGATGGTATGAGACAGAATTCCTAGAAAGTTAATTTAGATGATGAACAACGATGTAAAATATGAAAATAAATATTTCTTAAACAGTATTGTGGTTATTCATCACGAGGTTGGCTAATGGTCGGAATCTCTCACCAATTACCATATTTAACATATAGTTAATACTTCAAATAATGTGAGAAATTCGTGGAACCCATTATTCGCACTAATCGAGGCATACTGTATTTAATTTGTTTTAATATTTTCATAAATTAAGTTTCTATATAACTTAAAACAATTAAGCTTAAAACTTTCCTCATCTTGTTTTTTACATTGGAAGTTTCATCAGTATTAAATATTTCTCTTATTGGACATGATATAGTTACAATGATATATGTAAAAATTGCAATGAGAGAAGCAAACACTGACTCCTGATTAGCAACTAACATGCCAAAGGCTGTGATAAATTAGAATTAGGGGAACCACACTAGCAGCTATTGCATATTGTTGAAAGGCTTTATTTGCCAACTAATGGTGATGGTATGATGTATATATAAAAACAATGTGATATATGTATGTACAGTAAACCCTTGCTAAATGCAGGGGTTACATTATTAATAAATTGCCTGCACGGCAAAATCGCGTTCAGCAAAGTTAACTTTCTATGGAAAAAAGTGTTTTGTTCAAATTAAGAAAGTACAGGGTGCGTAAGCTAAATCTGGACAAATTTCAAATTGAATTTCCTGCCATATTTCACGTCGGCACTACAATGCTGCCGACGTTTTAGTAAACCAGACAGATGATGCGTTTGAAAAAATAGCTGATCAGTTAAGATCGAGTGCAGAATATAATCGGAGAGAAAAAAAATAATCAAAGGCCTTCGCGCTAGTGCAGAATATAATCGGAGAGCAGCGATAATCGAAGGCCTTTGTGCTGTTGTTCTCTTTCAAATAATTCGGTTCTTTAACTATCCAAGATCGACAGTTTATGATGTTGCTGCTAGTTATGCGGCTTCAGAGAAGTCTGAAGGAGGTTCTGCCAACCCGATATGCGGCTTCAGAGAAGACTGAAGAAGGTTCTGCCAACCCGGCAAGAAGAGTCATTCCAGGGGGAGATCGTCAAGGACACTGGAAGTTGTCCAAAGGACTCAAGAGCTCATCTTCGGAAGGTTCTGCCAACCCGGCAAGGAAGAGTCATTCCAGGGGAGATCATGAAGAACACGGAAGTTCCGATGAGCTCAAGAGCTCATCTTGAGACCCAGGGCAATCTCTCAGACAGTTGGCAAAAACATTGGGTGTGAGTGAGGCCACGATGCACTCAGGCAGTTGGCAAAAACATTGGGTGTGAGTGAGACCACAATGCATTGAATTGCAGAAGAGGACCTATAATACAAGTCCTATGTCATAAAACTACAACAGATGCTGTCTGATGCCGTATTTTTAATATAAATAAATAAATTTTAATTCAATTTCTTAAAAAGTTTATTAAAAATATATTTTGTCAGAAATCAAGACGAAAATTTAATTATATATATATTTTTTTAAGTTTCAGGAATATATTGAAATAATTTGGTTTGAGCTCACAGAAAAGAGTAATGAAGTAAGAAAATGGATTAATGATTCTGCAACAGAAATAGAACCATTGTTTCTAATATTGTATAGTGTTTTCATTACATTGATGATAACTTGGATTTACAAAATATTTAATGATGAAGAAGGTATTTTTATAGATTATTTAATTGAATTTTTAAAGTAAAAATAACAATTCTCATTATTTAAAAATAACAATTTCAAATGTTTAAAAATAATATTGCTAGAAAGAGGAATTGAATTCATAACAGTCATAAGACAGCATGAATTCCATTTTTATTCGAAGTTGATTTTCACAATTATCTTACCATTTAAACTATATTATACTAAAAGGTGCTAAATATTTTATATAAATAAATAATAAATAGAAATATGTTAGAATTTTCTAAATGCATATACTATATAATATGAACAAAATATTTAAAATAATTGTTTTATTATGGTATTACTTTGGTCAAAATATAGGTCACAGATTTAAAGATTGACAATGGTTATTTTTAAATATATACAATTGCTTTTAATTTTTATTTTTTATTTAATATTTAATAATAATTGTTAAATATATGAAAATATATAAAACTTTATATATATATATATCTTTATATATACAGTGAAACCCCGATTTTGAAACTTTTCGGGGACCGGCCCGAAAAGTCGAACGAGCCGGGAAAACGCACGAAACGGGAAACTCTG
>AYEL01050601.1:0-11386 GCA_000484575.1 Olivierus martensii | reverse complement strand
GGCGGTTTATAGAGGGGCGGCTTAAAGAGGTTTGACTGTATTTGAATTTTATAAAAGTCAGAAAAAAATAACTTTTTAATAAAAATTTTGAAATCAAAAACTCAAGGATCTAGAGGAACTACAGTGATTGCATCTACAAATGTTATAATACCATGTTGTTCCTTGAAAAACAAATAATATACAAAAACATACTGGTAGATAAATCAAATAATATAAAGTTTTAAATACTGTAAACTAAGATGTTGGCATTTGTACTTACAAATGCAGTAGATGTATCTATATCTGAAAAAAATTATAGAAAATATTTTACAAAAAGTTGAGTTTATGCAAGCTAGGAGATACTGCATGTATATATTGTATATATTACATTTTAATTTAAACAAGCAATACAGTTTCCAATTTAATATTATCATAATGTATATATGTATATATGTATATTTAATATACATATAATATACATACATTTAATATAATTTACATACATTTAATATATGTATATTTAATATTATTAAAATAAATTTTAAAATCATATTTAATACATCTATCAGAAATATTAATGAAAGTATTACCACAAATCATCTTATGGCAAATAACATAATTGAGGGTGCATTTAAATTTGCATTTAACATTTGATCCTTGATGATATTACATAAAGATAATAATATCATACTAATATATGTAGGATTACTCTATATATGGTGCATTATTCTTATTTGAACTACATATATATTGTATACTTTTGTATTATGCTTATATTTTTCTTACATTAATTATGATGCATATCATAGTTATAATCAAGCATCAGCAAGAATTAGACTGCATAAATATAGTGAGAAAATTAAAATAGGAATAGGTATTAGACAAGGCAATACTATTTCAAAAAAACTGTTTTCTGCAGTCCTTGAAGAAGAAATCAAAAAATGGATTGGGATGAAACTGGTCTCGAAATAGGAGAATAAGTTATCTACAATTTGCTGACAACATAGTCTTGTTCGCTTCAAATCCAAATGAATACAAAATATGATACAAAGCCTTGGCCACAGAAAGCAAGAAAGTAGGACTTAAAATAAACATAAATAAAAATAAGATCATGTACAATAATTTTGTTGATCAACAGAAGATAATACTAAATAACATAGTTCTAGAAGAAGTCAGTAGCTATATTTACCTTAGACAACTGCTCACTATAGATGGAGACCTTATGCCAGAAATAAACAGGAGAATTAAATTAACTTGGAGTGCTTTTGGTAGAAACAACTTAATTTTAAAAGGAAGAATGCCACTTTGCTTGAAAAGAAAAATTTTTGATCAATGTATTCTGCCAGTCTTAACTTATGGATCAGAAACTTGGACAGTAACAAAGAGCTATTCAAAGGCTGCAAACACAAAGGAGTATGGAAAGATGCATGTTAGGAATAACTAGAAGAGATAGAAAATATAATACTTGGGTATGGAATCAAACAAAAGTTATAGATGTCATCCAAAAGATAAAAAAGCAGAAGTGGACATGGGCTGGACATATAATAAAAATAAATGATAATAGATGGACAATTAAAGTATTTTACCGGATACCAAGAGATAAACTTAAAATGATAAAAGCACAATTAGCAGCAGAGAAAAATATCTTCTTCAAGGTAAAAATTTAAATGAACTAGTTCATTTATGTATAAATTCTTGCTTTGATTAAATTCTTACCTTGAAGAAGATATTTTTCTCTGCTGCTAATTGTGCTTTTATCATTTTAAGTTTAAATAGGAGTATAAGCAGTTCATTCTTAATGAAAAATGAATATGGACCAAGAGATAAAAAAACAACCAAGAAAGAGACCAATTACAGATGGAGAGATGAGATTGTTAATTTTACATCAAAGTGATGGAACGGAGAGGCTGTAGATAGGAAGAACTGGAAATTGCTTGGAGAAACCTTCATCCTGCAGTGGATTAATAACAGTTGATTATGATGATGATGATGATGATGATGATGATATCATAGTGAACTTAAAGGAATGTAAATATTACAATAATAATGTTAAATATTTGTATTTTTTCAAAACAGTCAGAGAATTTTTAATTTATCATCAATAAATAAAATAAGTAGGATGATCAATTTTAGTTTTTCAGAATGGATTAATATTTTTACTTGCTAATATAAAAAATGCAAAGCTAAATGCTAATATATATACATATACTGTATATATTACAGTTATATATACTATATACTGAATACTAAATTATTTTAATTTTTAATGAATAAAAACTTAATATTTATAACAGTTTTTTTTGTTTTTGAAAAATATTCTTATTTTTCAAAAACAATCAATCAATCATCTACAATTTAGATCTGTTTTGGACTTTAAAATAATTATCTAACTGAAATCTTAAAATTTCATTTTTTGTCATAGTAAAGAAAATAACAAAAATTTAATTAGTTTAGTTTAGTATATTAATATAGAATTCAGGAAATACTCTATTAAAATAGTTTTATTTCAGCTGTTGTTTTGACGTTTCTTGTTCATTTTTGCTCTTGTAAAAAATATTCTCATATTTTAATTTGATTTCCTCAATTTATTAAATTAAAACAGGGGGATAGATTCGATATTACCTGCCGCGAATTTTTCGCGGCGCTGTGCTTACGTACAATTATGTGGCGATCACATAGTGGTGGCGATATATTGGACGGCTACGCGGTGCAATGTCGCGCATCTAATTGACTTGCGAAAATTCGCGGCAACTTTTATACGTGTTAATAAAGATTGCTTTACTTAAAAATTATGATAAAACATACAAAATTTTGATGCATTACAGATTCCAATATTTATTATGTAGATTTGTAGAATCTAAAATGCGTCAAACACAAAAAAGAAATGGGAATTGTTTCAAAAATTTTGAAATAAACCTTCATGATAAGATTTCCATACTTGGTCCCTCATAAATCTGACTTCAGCTGATAAACTGAAATAATCAACTGAAAAAATTTTCCAAAAAATCTTAAGTATCTATATAGTACAGTTTTCTAATAAATATATGTTTTTTTTAATGAATTTATATATTGAATAGATTGCGATAACGCATTTTAATATTAATTAGGGGGTGTGAATCTTAACTCCTGCTCAACTTGCTTAACTCTAACAAAAAAAATTCTTTCCTCTAGCGATTTAAAAAATGTCTTAGAAACCCGTAGCCAATTAGTTCTATTGATAAGTTTATTATAATCTATTGATCTGTATAGATTTTTGAGGGGGTCTAATACGGAAGGCATTTAAAACAATTTGAATTTTTTAAAAATCAAAAATTATAGTCATTAAGCTTATCTTTTATCGATTTAATAATTGAAAAACAATTTTTAAAAATTTGAGAAATGAATTTTTGATATAATTTTGCTTACCACTGAATACCATTGCTGACGTAGCTCCCATAACTCCAAAAAACGAACTATAAACTGGTGCAGCTTCTGAAGACATTTTGAATTATAAAAAATTTATGAAATGATGCGGATACTACACGAGTTTCCAGAAACTACAGCGAAAATGGGACGATGGTTTAGAATCACGAGTCTGCTATCAATTTTTGATCACGTGGAAGTTTATCTCTATCATCCACCCTGTCACTGGAATTTCCAATTTTAATTTTTGTTTTCTCGCATGAGGTCACTTTTATAATATTTTTAACTAATTACTATAATCAACGATATTTCTGAAAAATCTTATTAATTTAAAACGTTATTTAGATTCAATTCTATCATTTATAAAATATATGTTTTAGAAAAATGTTTCCATTTGGAAATTCGGTACAATTTTATATTACCAATAAAGAAATGAAAGTAGGACCAATCAAAAGATGACGATAAATAGGGAAAACTTTACGAAAGGACTGTTTCTGTCTCGTGCAGGTATCGAGAAAATTAACAATGAAATTAAAGTACTTCACTACACGTAGTACCTAAACCGGTGTGCACTGCCATTTTGAAGTGTCTTGAAAGCCGAGATAGATTTTGGAATGAATTTTTAACAAATGGAATTGCTGATTCGTATTTTCATCAATCCGTGAGGAGAGAATTTTAATTCGTTAACGTATATTTTTCCGGAATGAATCCTTAACATAACAGATCTGCCGATTCGCACTTTTAATCGACAGTCGGTGAGAGGGTAAATCTTCAATTTCAATGCTTTAATTTCACTTTTTAGAAAAACTATACACTAGAAAATTAAAGATTCGCCCCCATCGACTGATGATTAAAATATGAATCGACAATTCCGTTTTGTTAAATATTCGTTACGAAAATAATCTCGGCTTTCCAAGGCATCCTTTCAAAATGGCAGCGCGTACCGGTTTAGGTACTACATGCGGAGAAGTACTTTGATTTTATTCTTCAATTTCTCGACGACTACACCAGATAAAGTGCAGTTCTTTTGGAGAATTTTCCCTACTTGTTGTCTTCTTACGATCGATCCTACTTTCATTTCTATAGCGGTAATGTAAAACTGTACCAGAAATTCTTGCAGAAACAGAAATTTCCCGCAATTATTTGCAGTACTGTATCTCTGCGCCTTCTAGAAAATAATTTTTAATTGCTTGTTTTTTCTCTGAATTAAAGAGGTTATGGCTCCGCCTTATCCTACAAAAGCAAGTCTACTATAATCACGTCCTATTAATGTTTCTTCTCACATCATAAAAATAATTAATTATCTGAGATTATTAATTTTTAGTATTTTTTAAAGGTGTTAAATTACTGATTTATATTAAAATTTAATTAATACAGTATAGTATTAAATCTGTACCTATTCCATTTATCGAAACAGGTAATGGATAGAGTTGAAAGAAATTTATGCTTAAAATTGAAAAAAAAAAAAAAAACGAATTTTGTTTTATTTAAAACTATTCAGTCTAACTTGTAAGTTATTAGATTCGATATTTTTAAAAATATAACAGAACTGATTTTTCTTTAAGCATAAATTTCTTTCACCTCAAGCCATAACCTGTTTCAGTAAATGAAATAGGAGCATGTATTGTAATTAGTCATAATCGGTAGATTACTAAGACATGTTTTAGATTCATATGGGTTAGTCATCATTCATAATAGATTCATCAGTCAATACTACCATTCATAATAATATTTTAATAGTAGTAAATCGTAAAAGCGTTAATAAATTTCATATTCGATTTTTATAATTAAAAAAATGCATCAATAATATAATTCATTCAACATTGAAGATAATTATAACTGATAAAACATCTCGTTCCCTATTTCATATACAGTGTATATACTGTATTTGTTACTATTACATCAGACATTTTTTTCCAATATTCAAAGGACTACTGTTAGTCTTTAAGCAAATGAATGCTAGATAATTTTCATAAAATGTATAATTGATCAAAAATTACTTTCTGCTATTAATAATGTTGATTTTTTCCTGCTATTAATGGCATTTAATTTTTAAATACAATATAACAAACTATAGAAACTGGGTTCAAGATTTCATAACGTATCGGTACAATATATACACAGTAAAGCTAATAGTACTGTATATGTTTATATAGATTACCGTATCCAGGACCGACAAGAGAAGGGGATGATGGGGTAAAATATCCGGGGCCCGGACATCATCCCACAATTCAAGATTTCATAACGTATCGGTACAATATATACACAGTAAAGCTAATAGTACTGTATATAAGTTTATATAGATTACCGTATCCAGGACCGACAAGAGAAGGGGATGGTGGGGTAAAATATCCGGGGCCCGGACATCATCCCACAATTTTTTTTACGCGCTAATTAATCGTAGAAGGATAGTGCTGACAATTTTTCCTCCGAGCCCGGCGACGTCTCTCGACGCCCCTGACCGTATCTCATTCTAAATGAGAAAATAATTGAACAGTTTATCTAACATGCAAGAAAACATTTGATAAAGGAAAGCTTTACATTTTTAATTGTTAAGTAAACAGATTTAACAAAATATTCACATTTATTATAAGTATGAAATAACTGAAACAAATACTATAATGATTCACTCCAATTAGCACAGCATTATTTTGTAGGCATGGATTTTTAATTACAGTGTGTAATTTAGTAAATGTTATAAATAAAATCATAAAATTTATTAATTACTTATTTCTTATTCATTTTGCATTTGTAGAAAACATTCTCAATTTTTAAATTTGTGAATTCCTTGATTTATATAAAAATTATATTAAACGAGACAAAATTTTGATGTATTTTAGACTCTAAATATCTATTATATACAAAGTCAAAAGAAGAAACGGAAACAGTTCCAACATTTTGAAATTAACTTATATCATGATAAAATTTCCATATTTGAGCCCTTCATAAAATTATATAGTAATAAATGGAAAATAACTGAATAAATTTTCCAAAAATTCTAGGTATCTATAGTGTGCAGTTTATCGAAATTTGGGCGTTTTAGATTAATCTATAAATTGAACAGAATTGCTGATACGCGTTTTAACAATATTCAAATTTAAAATCAGAACATAACATTCTGATTTAGAGAATGCGAACTTTTATATAAAATTACTAGACACAAAATTTATTAACTAATAAATTTTATGAATCTGTTATTACGTCTAAAGATTTTAACATATTACTAGATTCATAAGAACACTATATTTATTATTCATGGTATTTATAAGAGAAATATACCAAAAACTTTCACATCGAAATAATTTATAAAAGTGACGTTTTTTCTTTATATTAATTAAACATAATACAGTATTTTTCTTATTTATATTACAGGTTTTGTCAAAATTGGTTAATAATTTATAAATATATTCAAATTTAAAATCAGAACATAATATTCTGATTTTAAATTACTGTATATAAGAATGCTTAAAAGGGCTATTAAAGCCAGAATATGTTTCAGAATTAGTTATTTAATAAATGTTGATCAAAGTATAATTTGGATGTTATTGTTTGTATTTATTTTATTCATTTTTCTTTTAATTTAGTGTTATAAATGAAAATTTTTAATATAATTTTTTGTGTTTTTTTATAGAATTATATTAATTAGGCATCTGTTCATATTTTTAAGCCAATTAAATTTTCTGGGATATGGAACCATATATTTTCTATTAAATACTATTTTCTTTGAAAATAAGAAAGGCCACCGTCTTAGTGAAAAAGTTATTTATATGTAATTTTTATTCTTACTTGTTATCTATATTTTATCAATAATATTTTGAGATTCTAGCATATTTTCCTGTATTTATAAATGGGCAATTAATATTCAGTATTAGGCGGCCGGATGGCCGAATGGTAACGCTGTTGGCGTGCCACGCAGGAGGACCCGGATTCACGTCCTGGGTCTGGTATTTCCTGAAAAGTTTTATCGAGGTGCTAGGCCCGGCCCGGCGATCCCCGTCCTTCATTACCTCGGCGCCCCTCCACGGGTGTGGGTGCAGCCCATGGTTGGAACGGAACTGGCCTTGCCCCTTAGTAATCTCTCTGATTGGAAAGAGGCAAAAAATATGAAAAAAAAAAAAAATATTCACTATTGTGACATCAACTCTTATTCATCCTGATGTCGCCATTGTTTATAATGTGAGTGAGTTACATAGATCGTTGGTGAGTTATGAAGCAGAACAGTGTTGCATTATCTTGGTCATAATATTTTCGCAAATTTACGAAAATTCCCTTCACCATCATAATTTTGACATCAATGACTAATGCATTTATAGATGATCATTCGATACTATAAATAAGTGCTTCTGCACCGGAGCCAATATATTTTGTAGGATTAGGGGCGGATTTAAGCATGGTTTTTATAGGCTGCAGCCCAGGGCCCCGTTCAAAAGGCTCCCTTCGCGGTTAAAAAATACAAATAAAAAACAATTTAAATTAAAAATTTAAGAAAAAATAAATTATATAAAATTTTTTTCGGACAGGATTCGAGATTACCTGCCGCGAGTTTTCACAATCTATCAGTGGCGCGACGTATTGAAATCAAATCATTACGCCACTTAGCTGTCCAATGCATCGCCACATAATTGTACCTGGATAGTGTATATAAGCGTAGCGCCGCGAAAACTCGCGGCAAGTAATCTCGAATCTTGCCATGGGGTGTAAATCTAGCTTCTCTAAAGCGTGTTAATTTAGCGTAGCTTTAACCGTTAGGTTAATTTGGGTTAATTTAGTAGGCCCCAAACAGTGTTAGCCTTGGGCCCCGAAGTTAACGGTCTGCCTCTGTGTACGATCCAAAAACGGCGGATTTACATTTTTACTCTCCTCCAAAAAACTTTCACCAAATTGGAAGCTTTGTTTTGCTCATTTATCTTCCTTGTGCCTAGATCAAATACAGTACCTCCGTCTCCCCGTCTCTGTTACGATGATAGATGATGTGACATGTTGAAACATATTGTATTGCCATATTAATGGCCTTGATGATGTCACTTATCAAATGACGTCATCATCTTGATCTTGTGATTCATTCCAGAAATTCTGTCCCTCCGAATCTTAATAGTATTTCAACATCGCCAAAAATGACAATTTCAGATCTGGAAGATGTGGATTATATTAAGTTTTTTCCCATGTGGTTTAACACTGCTTTTCACGTAGTGACTATTGAGCGGCGGGACAGTTCCATGCTCACTACGGGCCGCTCACATCCCTGGTGGGGTCAGCCATCAAGTTCAACGATCTGGGCTCCTCCAAAAAACTGGAGATGTGGGATCCGGGAATTGAACCAGAGAAGGTAGAAGCATAGCACGCTTCTGCTAAAGCCATCCGGCCGACGATTAGGTTAGGTTAGTTTAGCTAATATCGCACATGGGATATAAAATGTATCTGACAGCAAAAAAATTTTTAAACCCATCTGTGATGTACCGCCAGAATTGGCAACATGTAACCATTGTAACAGCACCATAGAGTAAGAACAGCACTTCTGACCCGAGCTTTGGAGACGTCCGTCGCATAAGACCACTGTAGAACAATGCGTCTTAGAATAGTTATATAATAATAAATAGTTGTTTTATTGATTGAATTCGAACCTCATTATTGAATGATCATTGATCATAACACCATCTTAGATTGATCAACATTCATGATATAGTCAACTAGAGTCGGGGGACGGACAGCATGGAATCATTTTGGCTTCCCATCCTGGAAGACCTAAGTTCGGGTCTTGGTCCCACTCATTGGAAATATTTATCATCAGGGGCGGACTGGGACATATTTTCGGTTCTGACATTATCCTGACAGCGGCCCACTAGTTAGACTTGGTATTAGAATAATTCGCCGCACGAATATATCGTCGCAAGGACATTTTTTTTTTTGTCAACAGATGACGCCACTTTCCACTCAGTAAGAGTACTAAGTGGCGGGGCGAAACAAGCCCTTCCACAGGCTGCCCACCCCTGCGGAGGGGTCAGCCGGATTGTGGAGATATAGGAAAATAATAAAGATAGGAATATTTGAAAAAAAATTTAAATAATTTTTTTATAAATTTTTTTGCCATATTTATGTATGTATAAGAATAAATTATTTATGCTTATTCATAAATAATTTTTTAATTTTTTTTTGCTCCTGTCTTCATTTTATTTTTATATCTTAATGTCCTGGCCACGATATATCTGTAATATACCATATTTTTTACAAAACAAATTTTAATGACAAAATAAAAATAATTACCTAAAGTACAAGTCTTTATTTGTGTGCAAATACTAAAATATTGACAAATTTGAATAAAATGAATGAAGAAAAATCTGAAATAAATATACATTATATTGAAAGTGCAGTTACATAAAAAATCGGTTGGTCGGCTGCCGGCCCTTCTGGCATTTGCCAGAATGCCCTTATGGCCAGTCCTCCTCTGTTTATCATGAATCAAGACCCGACTCGTTTAAATTTAGGTAGGTTAAACCGCCATATCGCACGAAGGATATACTATATCTGGGGACGGCCACTCATAGAGCCCTTCACAGGCTGGCCAACACCCATGATGGGGTCGACTGGATGGTTGAAGGATGGAGTGCAGACTGGGCACAGACAGCTTCTGAAAAACTGGAGGTATGGGATCCGGATTTAAACCCGGCCTTCAGGATGGTAAGCCACAGCTTTACCACGGGGCCATCCGGCGGCCGATCCCGACTCGTCGATCCTAATTCTCTACAATCTGGCTGACCTTCCGCCGGGGTCCTCCTGTGAAATGTTTTACTTCGCCCCCACTTATTATTCTTATTGAATGGAAAGTAGTGCTATCTATTGACAAAAATACGGTAGTTTTAACATCAAGGATTCAGTTAGACACAGAATTGAAGAATGGGTTTAATAAACTGGGCCTGAAGCTCTCTTATAAAATTTGGAAATAAGATGGGGCTGATAATTTTGGATCCTTCAGATGGAAATCTATTATATTTCTGCGGAATTCTGAAATTTTTGCCATAATCATGGCAAAAATTTATAATATATATTCTTGTCATAATCATTAAATATTCGTCTTTTGATACCTAAGCATGATATCGATCTAATTCAATTAGATTAGGTTAGGTTATAATCTGTTTCAAGATAAGCTGACAGTAAATCACTACCATAGTTGTGGATATTTCTACACAAAAGAAAAATAGTCCCTGTTATTTTTTTTTTATAGTTAAATTTAGTATTTATGTTTTAAAATATAAAAATGATATATTATCATATAATTTGTTGTTTTAGGAAATAAAATATCGAAATATTATTGAAGTGATATAAAAATACACCTGTTTTATAGGAGAACGAAATTTCGTCTCGAATAAAACGAAACTGTTTTATTCGAGACAAAATTTTTGTTCTTATTTTTATTATAGCTATTTTAAATAATATCTATGTATTTAATAATATTTTTGAACTATAGTTTGTGATATTAATTTATCTTTATTAATTAATAAGTTATTTTCCACCATGTTTTCTATAATAAATACGAACAAAATAAAGAAGACATATTTTTATTATTTACTAAAACTACTGAACTAAAAAGTATTAAAAAGAAAGCTAACTTCTCAAAATAAATTTAGGAAAGTCGTCATAAATATTCCGTATTATCTATTATCTATATCATGATAAATGATTCATTATTACGCCTCTCAAAACAATACTGGAGGTGTGCTTGTTTGTTGCATGTGTATTTATTTACGAATCGCGTATACTATATTATCAAAAATGTATAGTATATGAAAGCTCATATGATACATCTATCTGTCTATTAGTTTTTCTTCTGTGTTTGGTTTTATGCGTCCTTACTAAACAAGCAGATGGCCATCTGGCCATCGCTACTAAACAAGCAGAGTACAGGTAGGCCTCGATTAGCGCGAATAATTGGTTCCACGAATTTCTCGCGCTAATCGAAGTATTAACTCTATGGAAAATATGGTAATTGGTTCTTGCTTTGTGAGATTCC
>AYEL01050589.1:0-21665 GCA_000484575.1 Olivierus martensii | reverse complement strand
AAAGTTTGTCGGTGGACTTTAGGAACACCTTGTATATTCACGTAAGTGTTATATTTAAAAATTTTATATTAAGTTGTAAAAAAATAATAATTGAAATCCTTATTAGACTTATTGCTTTAATTCTTTTTGTTATTTGAATTGCATTATTAAATATACTTTTATTCAGGGTTTTTTTGTTAAAAAATCAGATGCTGGTGCTCCTTACTATCTGACTGCATTCAACAGACTAGCCATTTGCTATTGTAATCAGATTTTAGAATAGGTGCTATTATGCATACCAGCAAGTACTATCACAAAACAAGTCCTACTTTTGATGTGTTTTTGTTTTTATTCTATAGTTATTATAGCTAAAACAAAAAAATGAATAGAAAAACCAAACAATGATTATGCATGACTTTTAATATTAATGGAATAGCTATTTGAATTATATTTTATTGATATATAAAATTTAAGTTCAATTGAAAATCTTTCTTTAATCTTATTATTGATCTGGAAAAATTCTATTATAATGTGTTAACCATTTTCTATAAATCCAAAAATCAGTAATGATTTTGGTCAAAAATTTGAAGTTAGTCAATTCTTTTTAATTTTAAAAAATATTTAAAGTTAAAACAAAAATTAGCAAATTTTTTTTAAATATACTGATTTTAAAATGCTTTGAAAGAGTGATTTTGACTTGTCTACTATGGGATAGTATAATTGGATTTTATGCATCTTCACATAACTGAATAACCTAAGGCAGGTTAAGTTTAGCACTTTCTGAAAACAAAAGAATGGAGAAAAATCTTTAAATTTATATAGTCAGACTTTGCCAACAAAGTTGTTGGAAAAAATTGATCGATTATATAAACTTAGATTTTCCTCCATTCTTATGTTTTCACAGAATCACGTATCATAAATTTTGAACACTGTTTAGCCGATTGGTGCATCTCACGCATGGAAGGGTGTTTTAAAATTTTATTAAAATAACTAAAATATAAAAACATAATGTAATTAATATTTTTGCTCAAATATAATTTATCAATTTAAAATATTTGATACAAAACAAAATTACAATTCATATATGTATATTATGTTTTTATCAGATGTAAAAGTTGAGGAAAAAAGAAGAGAAAAAATGAAAATATTCAATTTACATTTTTATTTTAATTCTTAGAAAATTAAATAAATCTTCAAATTTGCTTGAAAAATGTGATTGATAGGAAAATATATGAAAAAGTGTTCTTACTAAATTTTATATATGATTCATTGATTTATTTTAACCATTTTTTTCTAAATTTAATATTCTTGTGCCTATAATATGTAGAAAAATAGTTGCATTTCTTAAAATGCCGAAAAATCACCTGTTCAATAATAAGTCTTGATAAATAATTTATATTTATTGTCAGTGCTTATTTTTCTGATGAAATTTTTATAATGATCGAGTTTTAGCATTATCTCCTTGGAAACCATCTTTGTTTCTCAGAGAGAAAAATACAAATAAAAATCTAAGTTTATATAATGATCAATTTTTAACAACAGCTTTGTTGGCAAAGTCTGACTATATAAATTTAAAGATTTTCCTCCATTCTTATGTTTTCAGAAGTGACTATATAAATTTAAAGATTTTCCTCCATTCTTATGTTTTCAGAAGGTGCTAAACTTAACCTGCCTTAGGTTATTCAGTTATGTGAAGATGCATAAAATCCAATTATACTATCCCATAGTAGACAAGTCAAAATCACTCTTTCAAAGCATTTTAAAATCAGTATATTTAAAAAAATATTGCCTCTTAAAAAGCAACAATTTTAATTTAAAGTTCTTACATTTAAACATAACAATTCTTCATTTAGTGACTGAGTTTATATCAATTTATTGCCATATAGCAAATAAAGAATATAAGAAACAATCCTAAAGTTGAATTAACTTAAAAAAATTCTGAAAAATTTAAAGATCAATTAAATGATTTTTGTAATTTAAATATTTCCTTATTGATTATTAGCTTGTGAATCATAACTTTTAACTAGTGATTTATGTTATTTTTATCAATATCTGTCGAAATAAATTTTATTTTAGCCTTTTGTTTCTTTTATTTGAAAAATCATTTCCTTTTGGCTTATACTATGTTTGAAAAATATGTGCAGAATATAAGTACTTTTGTATATATATATACTATAGGTAATTCTTGACTTTATAAATTAATTTGGTCTTGTAGGGCACTTGTAAAGTAAGAACTTGTAAACTAGGAATTTATTTCTCTGAAACAAAGTTAAAAATAGTTTCCATTCTCAAAAATTAAATTTGTCCAAAATAATATTAAGAAAAAGTAAATATCAAGAAAACAATAGTTTATGATTGAACAATGATTAATTTATCTAAAGAAATGAAAACATAGCCTTTAAAATCAAGCTAATTATAATAATGAAATTATTTGTTATATAATGTTAAAGAATTTTTATTCATCATCGACAAATAAGCTCATCTACAGTGGCGGATTTAACGGCAGGCACACTGGGTGCGCGCCCGGAGCCCTGACTTCTGGGCCCACAAAACCCCAACTTTACACATTTTTCTAATGCAATTATAATTACATACAAGTTTTCAATCAATAGTAAAACCTGATAGTATGTTTATATTCGCTTATTTTCATTAACGATCAAAGCCCAAATACAATGACAAACAATTACCGTATGAAAATTTTGTTAACCGTGCCAATTTCATACGCATCGGGTAATGCTCATTTTCTTGTATGAAAAGAGTAAAAAATTATCTTAGAAATTCATTGCCAGAGGAAAGATTAAATAACGTGGCTATTTTATATATAGAGAGCGATTTACTTAAAAGTATTGATTGTGAAGAGCTAATTGGCAACCTTGCAAAACTAAATGCTAGAAAAAACTTTATTTAAATATTTTCATATGTTAATTTCAAGTAAAATTCTATACATTTATAGTATATTTAAATTTTGTTGGAATAAAATATAAATAGAACATAATATGTTTTATTTATTTAAAAATATGGTCACTATATATTTTTACTCTCTCGATTCTTTTTTTTTTTTTTTTTTAATTTAAAAGGGGCCCAATATTTTGCCCGGGGCCTCAACCGGTCTTAATCCACCACTACTCATCTACTTAACATTTTATTGATTATCCATAAACCATGTCACACTATTTTGGATATTTTTTGATCCCGTTCCTTCCCTTCATTGTTTTTTGTCATATGAAGCTTGATCTCTTGTCCATGATGTCACAAATTTGAAACACTCTCCTCTTCTATTTAAAAATTTTTTCTCTAATTTTATGTAAAAATGAAAACAAAATAAAATAGTAGAAAATAGGAATTATTTTACACTGGTATATAGTTGCATATATTCCTTAACCTCAAAATGAATTCTTAAACAATAGATAAAAATATCTTAGAACTAGATATTCTTAAATTTTATAACAAAAGTATCTCCTAATATGTTACATTAGTCTTATTTTTTGAACAATTAAACAGAAACATCTTATATTTTATAAAAAGTTTTTAATCATAGAAATGTAAGCTAATCATTTTTATACCATGGTATTACAATTTGCATGGTTCCCCCTCCTCTACATCATTTATCATCACAAATATATTACCCCCTCCCTCCCTTCTCCCCTAACAGTTAGACATAATTTATGGATGCTCTCTTAGGTAGATTCTGGAAATAAACATTTTTACATAATTATCCAATACAACCATGGCAGATAGAGTGGATGTATTCTAGGATGATTTTGATTTTTCCTGTTCAGTAGCAGACAGTAAAATATCTGCTATTAATCCAATAATACTATATTGTATAGTTATGTAGGTGTTTGAAACACTGCATTTATGAAAATTTAAAAAATTTATTATAAATAATGTACATTTTTTTGATACTTGATTCTTGAAAAAGAGATTTTAATTCTGAGAACTTGTAAAGCAAGAAGTATTTGTAATTACATATGCCAATTTCTTTAATGTTGCCAATATTTTTTTAATTTTGTTATAACATTTTTTTTTTTGCATCTGTATTTCAATACAATCATACCTCTTACATTTTTAATTTGTTCCAAGACTCATAACTTAAGTAAAAAAACAACATAAATCGAATAAATTCTTTAAAAAATGACATAGACCCCTATAAATAACCCTATAACATGGTTATAACATTTTTAAGTTTCTAAATAATTCTATAAGTTTCAATAACCAGCTCATACCCCAATTGGACGAATGGCCAAGGTACTCATGTACAGTGTAGAAAGTTGAACAAAAGTGAACTTCAGCATCTAGCTATATAGTGAAAGTAACATCAGCATCAATAGTAACGTGATATAAATACTGACATATTTACATCATGTTTTATTCCTATGAGATCCAACTTTTAATGAACTTTTATTTTTTCCTGTAACAAAAAACCAATGTAAAGTCGAAACTTAAGTTGAGGTATAACTGTATAAACTTTTAATTATTCAATTTAAACAGAACCAAAGTAATGTTGAATAATATGACAAAAACACATCATAAATTAACTGATATACAAAATTCTATTTGTTATGAAATATTGTACAACATATATATTTGAAAGGACAACATACTTATTTGAAAGGAAAATACTTGGCAATATCTGCAAAGTATATATTGAACAACTGATTTTTTATTAAATATTATATTTTGCTTGCTTGTTTACTTTTTTCTAATTTTTTTTAAAGCTTCAACTTTTTGTCCAATTGAAAAAACAAAATGTATTTTTTTCACTTCTCACTTGCTATTTTACTCAAAATAACATTTTTGTTTTAAAAACAATACAGAATAAAACATTAAAAAAGTCTAACAGCTAACCATGTAGATCATGGGATAATATTTAGAGTACATAATAAAGAATGCGGAAGTGAATATGCTAATGGTCATTGCAGATATTCATCATCTATTGAGCCCAGCAATGACAATAGATATTAAATATTTTAATAAAAATTATTCATATAAAGGTATGTCAAATAAACAGAATGTTGGATAACCAAAGAGAATTCAGATTTTTTTGTACTATTGATAAATTCATTTACTGGCATTTCCAACTTACAATAGGATTGATTTAAAAATTTTTGTCATCATTTGAATCTATTTGATTATTATATCAGGTCATCCCATAAGTGATGTTGTTTTTTGCATGTGTGAAGAAAACAAATAAAATGTATTTTTAAATTTCTGTTTATGATAATTCATTGTATGATTAGAAATGGTGTGCTGAACCCCAGAGAAAAATTTAAAAAACAGTTTCTTATACAATTTATCTATATATAAATTTGAAATGCCTGTGCGTGCATTCACTTATAATGTGAGAATAGCTGAATGATTTTTATGAAACAACTTTTGTTTTGTTAGGGGAATTGTGCACGAAGGAGACAGGTATTAATTATTAGAAATTACTTTTATAAAATTAATTGATATAAAATCCAAGATGTGAAGATTAATGCTATTTGAGCAATCTCATTGTGTTACAGTGACCACGTGACATGTTAGCTGGTCAATATCAGGTCAATATCATTGGATTATTAAAAGGGGTATAAGTTTGTATGGTGCATCTTAACTAAAAAATGAAAAATTGATGCATGAACTATAAAAAGTTGGCCACCCCTGCTTTTGAAAGTTTGGAAAGTTTGCTTTTTAGTGGATTAAGTTATTTAACTGTGTTAATATTTTATAAAATGTTGATATTGTAAGAATTTATCCTGTGTAATATAATTTTTCACTAAAACTAATTATTCTCACAAGTTAAATGATTTATTATAACACTAATATTTAATTAGTGCTGAATTTTACATACTGATGTACAGGCAGTCTCTAATTTATATAAATGGATCTTTTCACAAAACCTTACATAAATTCAACATAAAAAAATAGCACTTCATAAGAAAATTTTATTAAGAACAGTAATGTTTTCAGCCTTCCATAAAGCCACCTTACTGTTCTTAATAAAACTTTCCTATGAAGTGCTTGTTTTCTTCTTTTGAATTTATCATACCAGGAAGAAAGATAATAAACCTTACATAAATCAAAACATATATATGTTGGATCATACATTATATAGTGATAATACTAATGATCACAAAGACTTAACATTAAAAATATTTATATTAAAGAAATTATCACTTAAGTCATATAGTAAAACAGTTACTATCTTGGAGCATCTGGATTCAATTCTGAATCCCATGCTTTTAGCTTTTTCAAGAGGGATTGGACCCGACTCTTTTACTAAAATTAACTTTATGTAAGTTGAGGATTGCCGGTAGTTCTAAAAATATTAGATTATAGATAATTTGGATATAAATATAATTTGGAGTATGTAAAGTTTATCTAAACAAATGAAGAAATAATTTTTAATATTATTAAATATGAAAGAAATAGAATTTAAGTCTTATGGAGTTCTTAATTATTCAATTAATATAGCAAAATACAATGGAATTTAATTAACAATAAATCTATTAATGATATTTGATTAATGATCTCTTCTCATAGAATCTCATTGTTGCTATTAATGATATACAGTATTTATATTATTAACGTCAATTTCAATCACTTGGAACACATCTGAATAAAATAGCAATAATTTAATTATTCTTGCCAGATGTTGTACCTTTTATTTTCTTCTACTAATCAGCAACATTCCTTTATAAACATTTGAAATTTAAGCAGCTTGTTTATTGATTTACATAAAATATCACTCATCTTAGACTAAAGAAAAAATTCTTTTTTGTTCTGTTTATGCACATTTTTTATGATTTAATATGTTGTTATAAATTTTATTTATTAAAATTATTTTATTAAATAATAATAATTCTTTTTAGAGAGTAAATACAGGAATACCTTGTATAGTGTAGTTAATTGGTTCCAAGGAGCATCTGCACTATACTAAACGACATTGTTCGAGGTCTGTTTATAATGGATTTCAATGTAATTTTATTACAAAGATTTAGGAAAATAAAAATGTTTAAATATGAAAAATATATATTTATTTTTATTAACTAAATAACAAAGAAAATCATTTTAAACTGATATAAAAGTTGTAAAAAACATTAGGACTCATTCATTGAATTCTCACATGCTTCCATAAAACATTCAGCTCATAGAGCAGGCAATAACACACTCAAGTTCATTAAAACATATAAACTTTAATTAAAGTACTTTCGGCTTTATCCAGCCCTCATCAATAAAAATTACAAACAACACCAATTGGGATCAAACCGAAGTGATTAAAGTTGTTGACGATCCACATAAAATTAGGGTGGCTGAGACTATTGAAATTTTCTCTAATAAATTGAAAGGGTTGAACGTTAAAAATTATAATGAACTAGAAAAAGTTAGTGCAGCGTGGGAATACGAGGAAAATAGACGTAAGATTAGGGCATCGAAGAAACAGATGCAGAATACGTGTTGAATGGACCTATTATAAATAGGGAGTAATAGTGGTACTATTGAAAGGCATTAGATGGGTTTTTATTTTTGCTCCAGGAGTTATAGCATTTTTATGATTTAATATGTTGTTATAAATTTTATTTATTAAAATTATTTTATTAAATAATAATAATTCTTTTTAGAGAGTAAATACAGGAATACCTTGTATAGTGTAGTTAATTGGTTCCAAGGAGCATCTGCACTATACTAAACGACATTGTTCGAGGTCTGTTTATAATGGATTTCAATGTAATTTTATTACAAAGATTTAGGAAAATAAAAATGTTTAAATATGAAAAATATATATTTATTTTTATTAACTAAATAACAAAGAAAATCATTTTAAACTGATATAAAAGTTGTAAAAAACATTAGGACTCATTCATTGAATTCTCACATGCTTCCATAAAACATTCAGCTCATAGAGCAGGCAATAACACACTCAAGTTCATTAAAACATATAAACTTTAATTAAAGTACTTTCGGCTTTATCCAGCCCTCATCAATAAAAATTACAAACAACACCAATTGGGATCAAACCGAAGTGATTAAAGTTGTTGACGATCCACATAAAATTAGGGTGGCTGAGACTATTGAAATTTTCTCTAATAAATTGAAAGGGTTGAACGTTATAAATTATAATGAACCAGAAAAAGTTAGTGCAGCGTGGGAATACGAGGAAAATAGACGTAAGATTAGGGCATCGAAGAAACAGATGCAGAATACGTGTTGAATGGACCTATTATAAATAGGGAGTAATAGTGGTACTATTGAAAGGCATTAGATGGGTTTTTATTTTTGCTCCAGGAGTTATGGCATAATATGCCGTAGTCTGAAAATTAAAATTTAATATTTATTCAATTTTAGAATTTTTATGAATTAGAATACATTTCGAATGTATAACGGCATTTAATGTATTCTTTTTGGTGTTGTTTGTAATTTTTACTGATGATGGCTGGATAAAGCCGAAAGTACTTTAATTAAAATTTATTTGTTTTAATGAACTTGGATGTGTTATTGCCTGCTCTATGAGCTGAATGTTTTATGGTTTAGTAATATTGAGCAGTGTATAGTAAAGATGTCTTTATCTCACATGCTATTTTAGCAAATGAAGCGTCATTCTTGTGACATTTTATAATTTTAAATTTCTTCTCTAATGTCAACTACTTGTGTTTTTTTTACTGCAACAGTGTTTTCTTTGTTTTGTCTCTTTTTACCCATACTTAAATAATAAAAGAATATAAATACTAATATTAACATAAATAATAAAATGCCACAGGGAAAGAACATGTCTACGTGAAAGCCAATTGAAAAACTATTATATAAATGTGCCTCTTGACTGTCATCTACAGTGCTTTGGGAGTTGCCAATGTTAATATGTGTAATAATCAATCTTCTTGGTAATAATAAAAACCGCATTAGACCAAAACCTATGTTGTTCAAAACTTCGCTATGCAAGGTATTCCTGTAATCAATTATTGTCTTACATCAAATCAAATCTTTTAACATGTATTTCTTATATTTGATTAATGATATTTTCTGCAGAACTAGATATTACCTGCTCATATAAATGAGCGGAAATATAATCTTGTAATTTAATCTTATAATACTGTATAAAATGACCAAAAACATCTCCGAACTCATACAGGGAATCCAAGAGTGAATCGTAAAATGGCATGTTACAGTGCCATCTGCAAATTCTGTCTTTTTACAATATTCTACAATTTCAATGTAATTTTTATTCTTTCCT
Source organism: Olivierus martensii (assembly GCA_000484575.1). Classification (NCBI taxonomy): domain Eukaryota; kingdom Metazoa; phylum Arthropoda; class Arachnida; order Scorpiones; family Buthidae; genus Olivierus; species Olivierus martensii. The sequence goes on along the minus strand of AYEL01050589.1, from coordinate 12,478 downwards.
TTTTAAATTATTTATAACAACAAATAATTTTGGGTGTCAGAGACATTCAAAAATTAGACCTTTCTAAAGATATCCTATTTATAGAAATCGGTACAATAGTTCAACCAAAAAAGGGACATCCACCCAGCCAGCCAGCCAACCACATTTGACTATTAATATATATTAGAAATTACCCACTCATATAAATGAGCGGAAATATAATCATGTGATTTCATGTAATAATACTGTATATAACGACAAAAACACCTTTGAACTGATGTAGGAAATCCAAGAGGGAATCGTAAAATGGCACCCATTATTATGTTACAGTGCCACCTGCGAATTCTGGGTATGGGTATCATATTTCCGGAGTCGAAAATTTGCCCCCCTTTATAGTGCACCCCTAATTTGGAGGTGCTGAGTCCAAAAATGTAATTATTATTTACTGCTGAGGTCCCATTATCAAGATACAGGGCCCCAAAGTTGGGACCTATCAGTCAAATTTTTCAAGTAATTTTAGTAAATAATTTCTAAATTCTAATGAATTTAGATGTGGTTATACATTCCGAATCGAATACAACCATTTCCGTTTACCTATGACCTATTTTTATGAAATTAGGCCCTATGCGATTTTTTTTTTTTTACTGTTTTTATCACTCCTGATAAATTGCTGGTAGGAGAGCAAATTACCCAACATGCTTTTCGGATTTCGTATTTGAAAGAAGACGGAGGCATTTCATTGAAAACTTGCTTATTACATTATATTTTATTACATTTAGTATTTATGGTATCATAGATATATAATTTAGGATTATTGTCATATGATGATGAAATAAAATGTGACTGCGTTTACATTATCCTGATATGTATGTGTCCACCCCCCACACTTTCTTTCTTGTGGGAGTAGAGATATCAGAATATTTAGGTTAGGTCTGGTTGGTATTACTAACACCTTCGTGTTCTAAATTTCTTAAGTTGAGTGACTGTGGTATGCTGGTTATTAGATATAAGTCTAGTCCTAAGTTACTAACACAGTAACATTTTATTTAATTTAAAAAACAAAAAAAAAAAATTAAAAAAATAAAATAAAATAAAATAAAAAATAATAACTGGCTAAATTAATGTTAAAATTGGACACAAAATTAATGGATTCCAATGTATTTTGCATCTTGTGATGACAATCCTCCAAGCAGTCCCCTATGTGACGCCATCATGGCACGAAAAAACTGATATATCGTGACGTCATCATTGCTGCAACATGACGTTATCGGGACAGATATCAGTGGTGTTAAGAAATCAGTCAAATCATATGTTATCACTACACTGCTAACACTTATTGCCATCTATTGGAAATAATATAAACTACAATTTTTATTTCTTAATTTTTAAATTATTAATAACGACAAATAATTTTGGTTGTCGCAGACATCCGAAGATTAGTCCTTTCTAACAATACCATATTTATAGAAATCGGTATAGTGGTTCGACTGAAAAAGGGACATCCTGCCAGCAGTCAGCCAGCCACGTTTGACTATTAATATATATGATGATCGTTTAATATCATTAATCAAGGCTTCACTGTAATTGGTATACAAAATGGAAAAGGAAGAGAAATAAATAGGATGGTGACAAATAATCTAAAGCAAAATTGATTCAAATTATTTTTAATATTTCAAAATAAAGTAATAGTAAAGCAAGTATAGGAACAACAATGTAATATTCTTTGTTATTTAAACTGCTAAAAGATGAAAGGACAATAAATGTTATATAGCATAACAGTGGAACTTAAATTTTTTCAGTGTTTGACTATGTAAATATATGGTTTCTCATCAAAATTTCATTCAAAATAAAAAGTAGAGAAATTTCAGGATAATGGGAATCCATTGTTTTGAAAAATGCTGATTTGAGTTTGTATCACAAAATTCAAATAATAGTGATGATAAAAGGAATTTAATTTAAAAATCTGAATTTCCAAATAATAATGAAATTTTTGAAATTCTTTATGAATATTCCTCCAGTGAATAACAAATATGAAAACAGAAAAATAAGAGTATATTGTAGTCATAAACATAAACATTATAATAGATTAATATCATAACTTCTAATTATTTATTAAGGATTGAAAATTTTTTAAGATATTGAACTCAAAATTTAATTTGATTCACATATTTATTTAACATTTGATCAGTTAAAAATACATTATAAATTTATTCATTTTTTATTTATCCATTTAATTTTTGTAACAGAAGACAAATTAAACTCAAATATTTTTAAAAATATAATATTTTGTAAAAAATTTTTTGTTTTTAATGCTTTTAAGCAATAAAAAATTTATATATTATTAAAAACTGTATTAATACATTACTTTTAATTAATGAACAGAAATTTATTTCATCAAGAAATAAATTTACCTGTTCATTAACATGTTTTAGTCATAACACAGGTTATCCTTGATTTATGAAGGGATCAACTTATGAATTATTTGTATTAAAGATCATGATGCACTTGGTAAGCCATGTGATTGACCAGTGCAATTGATCAATCACATGGCTTATCAAGTGCATCATGATCTTTAATACAAGTGATTCATAAGTTGATGCCTTCATAAATAAATCTTTAGTGCATTCATGATCTTTAATAAAAAAGTGTGATCACTTTTATGAGTATATGCCCAATTCCCTAATACACTGATAATATCTGTTATGTTTGTTTTGTATTGTAAGTTGAATACACTGTTATGTAATGCTATAATAAATAATAATAGTTGGCAGTCAATAAACTTAAGAGTTGATTCTAACTAAATTCCACTATAAATCTAATTTCATTGTTGTTTATTTTTAACTATCACAAAATAACAAATGTAACAAAGAATTTTAATTTATTAAATGCTGAGCATGAAATGATAAAATGATTTGTAAATTATAAGCATTTTAACTTATAATAAGATTGTCATATAAAACAAAGTTTTATAAATTCTATTAAGTAACATAAGTATTAAAATTTCAGTATATATTTGATGATATGAGTAAATTTTTTAAATTATTTTTAATTAAAATACAGTAAATAATAAATTGATTTTATTAAAGATTGGAGGAATAGTTGTCTTTTCTGTTGGAGTATGGACCTTAGCAGACAAAGCATTTATGGAACGTCTTCTAGGCAGCGATCTATATACAAGTTCTGCCAGCATATTAATTGCCACAGGAGTAATTGTTACTGTCATATCATTTTTAGGATGCATGGGAGCTGTGAAAGAAATCAAATGCATGCTTTTGACTGTAAGTAATTTTGGATAAAAATATTTTTAAATTTTATAATAATTATAAATTTTCAATGCTTTAAATTTTTTTAATTTTAAAATACAGGTATCCCTCTTATAACACAGTAGATAGGTTCCTAAAAAATATTATGTTGTGTGAAACTTGTTATTTCAGATCTGGAGACAATACAAAAGGAGAGTTACATTCTAAAACCAATTAAAAGCAATTAACTTTCTTTCATTCCACATAAGAAACTTAATTTTTATTAAGAATATTAAATAACATGAAACATAAAAACAATATACATAAGACAAAAGAAAAGAAAAAAATATACAGCCTATGTAACATTCATTTAATATCTTCCTTACCACTGTTATCATTAAAACGAGAATGATTTTTCTTTAACAATATCAACTTCACTTTCCAAACTTTTTTATGCATTTAAAGTTGGTGTATCTTCTGCTCCCTTTACAAAATCTGTAATCTAACATGCTACAACCTGCTAGAAACAATCATTCCTTAACATATATCCAAAAAATTTATGAATAAAAGTTTTTCTTCTCTCATATTCCTCTATTGAAGAATGAAAACTTATTTTTTATCCAAGAACTGAATGTTTGGAACACAAAATATTGAATTGTCGCCAATTAACTCAATTTCAAAATTAATTCAATTAACTCAATTTCAAATTGAAATTGAAAATAGACTGCATATCGTCCCTCTCACAGAAAACTAGCAAAATTGCATTTGTGACTAATTTAGCAAAATATTTCCCAATGATTGCAGTTTGTGTGTGTGTATTGTATGTTCCTAATATGGATTTTGAAAAATTAATGAAAATGTTTTGTGTTGTAGGAGAGTGACGTAATTTTCTAAATGTGTTAAGTAAAAACAGTGTTGTAGAAGTACTGTGTTATATAAGGGTTTCTGCAATTTTCAAATCATATTAGAGCAAAACTGTGTTTTAGGAGGGAAAACTATGTAAAATTTAATATAATATATATTATTTTCAATTCTTAAAATTATTTACTTAAATATTTTAACATACATTCATTTTCAGAAAATACATCATATAGTTACTGTGCACATTTAATCAATCAAATAATTCAACATACTATAAAATTTTTTACGAATTATATATATATATACTGATTATATTATATATACAATACATTTATGCATCAACTATCTATAAAATTGATAACAATATCTACATAAATAAATAATTATAAAAGCATAATTATGCTTTGTTTTTTTGCCAGTAAGTTTTATATGCCAAATCAGCTTAGGATATGAGTTGGTGGGCCAGTTAAGGACCCATCATAGATTGACCAGATCTATATTGGGGTCAGAGAGTGGTGGAGGATAGAATTTAATGTTGTTACTACTTATTGCCATTTCACTTGTAGTTTCAGTTATATGAATGATTGATAAAACTATATTCACACCAAACATGTTGTCTGCCTTTGTTGACCAATCCCTAGGTTTAGATCTTAAAATAGAACAACAATCTGAGCACAACATACATTTTCTTGATATAAACATTGTAATAGAAAACAGAACATTTTACACATCAGTCTATAGAAAAGATACATATGCTCCCATCTTTATACCTAGATGGTCGCCTGATCCATATAACTATAAAACAATGGCATTCCGTTTTATATTAAAACTTATACAAACACACTACAATCACCCTCAAGCTATCAATAAAGAATATGCCACCATAGTACAACATGCTATAACACATGGATACATGCCCCGTTTTATACGAGCATTATGGGACTCCATACAGGGAATTACTACACAACTAATTGATACACTACTAATCCATACACATGAACAACCCCACACATATCTAACATCTGTCTCATATTTGATCCCAATGAAACCACTTAGAAAAAAGCACTTGAAAGAAAAAACCTCACACTACCATATAGTAGACTAAATACCACATACCACATGGTAAAGAACATCAAACCCCCAACCCAACCAAAAAAACGATCCGGGGTATACTCTATACCATTTTACAACAACACGAAATATATATAGGTAGTACGATAAGAGCTTTAGAAATTAGGCATAAGGAACATCAAAGTGATATACAGGGCGGCCAGATTAACAACTGCATTAGCAAAGAGGATCTACGAATATGACACAAACATCTTTTGAGATTGTGCCAAAATCGTAAAACCAGTTAATAACATAGCAGAAATCAGAATAACAAAGGCCATGGTTATCAACTGCTACAAAAATAAAAAATTTTTTGTACTTAATGATAATCCTCCATATAATATACCACCACCATGGACTTATATATAAGATTTTTTTTTCATTACTTAATCTTTAATTTTTATAATATTATTACTCTTATTAATTAATATTATACTTATAATCACTTATTATATATTTTTTTAATAATAATTTTTTTATTTATATTTATTATTATTATTATTATTATTATTTTAATTATTAATTATTTTATAACGAAAAAACTTGTGCGTTCAAATAATTTAAACAGACGTTTTAAATATAACAACCTTTTTAAAATTACTGAAGATGGTTTATTAAAGCTGAAATTATTCAATAAATTGAGTTTTTCACTTTAAAATTGTGCTGTGAATCAATCATTCATATAACTGAATTTAATGTTTCTGGATTCTGAATAATATGGTGTGTCCTGATCCTTCCTGAAAAAATTCTAGTGTGAGATCTATGAATTAAATTTGAATCCTCAGGGTGAGAAGTGTGACACATTTCCATGTGGCTATCCAGCCTTGTGAACTCTTATGTCCTTCTATTTTTCAAATTAATTATATCAATAAACTTAGTTTATATAAATTTTATGCAAAATATCTTATTGAATTAGTGATTATGGCACTGATGTTATAAACAAGAATGCTTCATATTTATATAAATAATAGACTTATTACCTTTCACATTTATTTATATTATTATTCAGAAATTTACAAATAAATTTAAATGCTTATTTAATGAAATAGAAGAAAAATTTTTGTATTTTTGAATTGCATAATTTATCTATTCTTGAATTTATTCATTTCATTTTATTTATTAAATTTAATAAACAAAATTTGATGAATAAAATATTTTTGTTTACACTTATAAAAATAGAAAATTGAAGATTTATTGAATAATATTGAATAACTTTTTTGTTATATAAATGTTATATAATAAACAAATGCCTTACTTTGTTGGAATTTATTATAATAATACAAAAAAGTAAAGTTTGAAATTTGATAATTGTATAATTTATTTGATATTTTAAAATTATTTTCAGTTAATTATTATAATTTTTTAATAAGATAACTTAATTCTTTTAATGAAAGTATATCAGAGTTGAGGTTTTTGCTTTATCATTTCTCTATAAATTCCAACTTTATCTTATTTTTCAGTGATTTATATAGTTCTAATACTTTAAAATATTTGTTTCATGGTATTTTCCTACACATTTTTGCTTTTTATTCATTTATAAATGTTTTTATTTATAGTGATGGTTTAAATCATTATGCTTGTAGCAACACTAGATATGGTAATAACCTGTCAATAATAATTTAATTATTGTTTTTAAGTCAAAATATTCCTTATATGAGATTTTTTACGTCTATAAAATATTTAAATTCTAATATAACAAAGGAAAAATGGCTGGTATAATGATGAGAAAAATAAAACTTCTAAATTTTCAATAATTAATCAACAGTTAATTTCTATTAATCAAACTTTCTGGCTACAAAACAAAAATTTAATCAGTCTGTCTGGCTTCACTTTCTTTAAAATGCTACAAAACAATCTGTTGATTGTTTTGTAGCATTTTAAAGAAAGTGAAGCCAGATAGACTGTTAAAATTTAATTATATGTTAGTTTAAAATAAGTTCTGTATGCAAAATTATTCGATCTGGGATTTTCTCCGCCATCTATAAACAAAATGGCGGTCGATATAATTTATAATGAAAATTATTGATTTTTCTATGAATAACAATCGAATATTTTGCACGATTACAAATATTCTAATTTATTTAATGAAAATTTATTTGTGTTAAGTTACACAGAATTTAAAAAATTGATATTTTCTTAATTTTAAATGTACTTTTTATCTGATGTAATGTTAAACATCTATTATAATTATTATGCCTTTGTACTGCTTTTATTTTCTAATGAAAAAATCATATATTATTAATTAAACTTAATAAAATAACATGAAACATAAATAAAAATTAATTTAACACCGTAATAAATCACTTTTTATTTGATTTTAACATTAAAGTTTCAAGTTCAGAGTGAAGGATGCGGAGGAGATTCAAAGCAGTGATGAATCAATCGAGTCATCTCTCGAAACTCAGAAGTGTCACTAATCAAGTACTCTATGACTTCAAGATCAGTACCGTTTGATCCAATTAATCAAATTAATCAGAAGTAATTCTAGTCCATCATCACATTAGTGATTAGCCAGACAGATAAAGTGCATTAATACTAAATTTATAACAATCGTCGTGAGTTCAAATGAATCCATATCTGCATAGATAAAAGTGAAAATGAAGCAATTATTTATATCCAAAATACGATTAAATCGTCTATTAAATGTTTTATATAATAATACTTATTTCAATTAATATTTAAATAATGATATTTGCTAATCTGACAAGAGAATAATTCTATTCAATTGAAAAATCAATGAACAAAAATTTAACTGGGGAAAAAAGTTTAGTTTATATTAAACTGATAAAAAGTTAAGTTTAATGTGATTAATTATTAAAATTTATATTGATATAACACTAAATACAACTGATTTTTTTATAAACATGGCAATTCATTCAGTACGATTTTATATCATTAAAGCATAAAGGATATATATAGGCATTAAATAATTTTTGCATGTACTGTACATAGATTATCAGTAACAGTTTTAAATTGTCTTAAACTATGTTCTTGTTGTTTCTATAATATATATATATAATATTGAACACATATACATAGAAAGAGGAATATTATAAAACTTATAATCCCTAAAAATTCTATGATTTATTTAAATTATTATTCAAGCAAAGATTATAAAGTTGTTTCTAAATGTAGTGCACTACATTCAAAAACAACTTTAAATGTGCTTATTATTTAAAGACAGCATTATTCTCATTTGAATCTTTTTGTTAAATTTCTAAGATAATTTAGAACTTATTAACGTCATTTTTTATATAGAAATAATAGAATAATTTGTAAATTTCAATCAATATAGGAGAAAATTCAGTAATAAGCTAATAATTATTTCATAAGAAGATGAATTCTGCAACTTCTTTAACCTTAATAGAAATCAGATTGAGATAAAAATATTTTTTAATATTTTTCTTCTATTTTTCAATGTCAAAGAAAAGACGAAGAGAAGAATAAATTACTGTCATCACTTCAAAAAAAGTTAACTTTTTTTGATTCTTTTAATGCATTGTTTATAAAAGCTATTTTTGGAAAGTTTCGAGAACATTTTTCAATCCTAATGGTTCTTTGAGAAATTCTAACAACTCGTCAATGTTAGATTGAAATCTTTTTAACATTTCTTGAAATGTATCAGTCGTATTATTAACTTTGCCACATAAATAGCACATATTTTCCATGCATTTTTTATACTGAAAAAGAAATTTTCTTTGATTCCTTTTTTCATATCTATGATACAATGAATTAATATTTTTCATATATAAGTTAATTATCATATAAACTAGACAGAGAGGAAACTAATCAACATGTTTCTTATGTTATGTACTATTTTTTGCTCTTAAGAAAATTGTGATAACATAGTAAGTTGAGATAACTATGTGTTGATTATATAACATTGCTAGAATGAGCTCTCATTTTTATTGATAGAAAGGAAATTTGTTTATTTCCCATTGAAAAATATACAAGTTTTCCTAAGAAAATCAAAATTTCTTAAAATAGCTCTAGAAGTTTAATTATAGATTTGTCAATACTCACAGTTTAAGGTCTATAGAAATATCAATGTCTAGTAACACAAAATTTACTTATACTTGGTAATGAAAACAGTCATAGATCAACAAAGATTTAATATAAACATTAATCTAATACAGTATGACTTAGATAAAACATTTCAGTGTATGATAGTGATTAAAATAAATGAAAATATTAAAAAAAAAATCAGAAAGATAAGAGAATCAGAATTATGCGTATCTTATTAACCATATTATGAACTCTATGATTGTTGAGAAATATTTAAAGCAGAATTTATCAAATTTATTTAAATATAATTACTTTAATAAAATTTTATAATATTCTTCGAAACCAGAAGCATTAAAAAGGAATAAAAGATTATTTGTAGATTTAAATTCATCTAGGTCTATAAAAAAATAAAAAAATTACATTTAAATCCAGGATTATTATTTTTTTATCTTTACAAAGAAAGTAGATTTATAAGATCATCAAGCTTGTTTGTCCTTTCATTAATAACTTTTGAATTAATTAGATTTTGTAGAATTCAATAGGAACGTTCTACCATTAATGATGATTTCGACGCCACATCTTTCAACTCTGTAGCTTATAATCATTTAAAAATGGAAGAGATTCAATTTTCTTAATATCTTTTGAACTGATTAATGGATTTTTATGAAACATTTTTTAAATTCAACATTTTATGAATTATTTTTATATGCATTCGAAAGTAATTATTTTTTGAAATTAATATGAAATATGTTTCCTTCTTATAATTTAAAATACATCTTTATAGATACAGTATTGAATATTCTAACTACAAATAAAATTTATTAATTTAGCCGATAGATGGCACTATGTGTTAAATTCTCTTGAATGGAATATACTGTATTCATTCTGGTAGCCATCTTAAATAATAATAACAATAATAAATGCTTTATAAAAATAATTAAACTTCATATTACTTTATAAAGTCATAATATTAATCCTATTAATTTTTATTGCAATGGTATTTTCATTAATATCTAATTAATTAAAATTTATGCATCATTTCTTTTGTAGAGAGTTTTAAATTTCTGCTGCTTTGAAATATGTAAACATTTTTCTGATACGTTGCTTTCTATTCCGAATTTATAAATTTTTTATGCATTTAGGATGTATTTCTCATTTTTTTTTTTTTTTTGCTTGTGGCCAACATCATTTATCTTTATGACCCTTACTCCATTGGTTTACTTTGTTGTTGCTTTTACTGGTACTCCTCGTAATATGGCGTGGCATGCATTGAAAATCATTGATTTAGGATATTAATAGATACAGAAAATTCAATTCTGATTAAACGTTATTCATTAAAACAATATATCCATAGATAAAAACATTACCAGAAAAAGTATATAAATTTGTTAAGAAATCACCTTCAGTAAATAATGTAAAGATAAATATTAATCTTATATAAAATTTATTATTTACAGTGCAGACGCACTGTATGTAACTTCTCTACACCATGTCTATGCTGTATTTAAATTATAAAGGTCTAATTTATTAATAAAATTTCCTCTTTTTAAATTTTTTCTGCATATAACTATGTTCTTGACCATTCTTACCTGCTTCAGTTCTATTCTTTTTATTACTTCTTGCCATTTTATATCCATCCAATTGGAATGCAGTTATTTTATTGTGAGAACACTTTCGTTGTGTGCACTTTCAACATTGTTGTCAAAAAAATTCCTAGTTGAAAATATAAGTTTTATTTTTCAAGTTAGGTTAGGTTTCAATTGTTTTGCCAAATTTCCCATGTTTGGCAGCATCTATTTCAGAACCCACTGCAGGCTGGTCAATACTTGTGATAGGAAGGCCAATACCTGTGTCCTTTCAACTGGAAGATTGAAGGATAGATTTCAATGGCTGGGTCCAGACACTTCCTGAAAAATTTAGAAATGTGTGACTCAGAATTAAACCCAGATACTCTAAGAAAATAAGTGATTGCTTTTTTCTGTGGCCATCTGCCCAATATTTAATCTTTCAAACTTTTATTTGAATTGGATTAACTGAGAAGATTTATTGTTGGAATATCATCAATATGATGTTGTTAACAATGGATACATATGATGTCAAGATGATATCTATTATCATTGTGCTGAAAAAATGTGTGCACAACCTTGAGTATTCTGGATAGCTGAAGCCAATCTGAATTTGCAAAAAATAAGAATTTCAATTAGATTTTTGAACCACTGGATATGCAAAATCTGTGTTGACTACTATGATAGAGATGATACCAAATTCTCAATTGATTAAATAATTTTTTATCATAAATATTCATTTTCAATTATTCTGCAATGTTTATGGATTCCCAATTAAACATATTTTCCAATAAATATCATGCATGTGTAGTTTATAGTTTAATATGAAGGGGAAGAATGTAATTAATTTTACAAAAGTACAGATATGACAAAGAAGAAAAAGGCCAAGATGGATAGATAAAGAGAAAGTACAACTTGTTTATAGGAAATATAGCAAAGCAAGAAAAGGGTAATGTATGTTTCTTTTGATGAAATATATTGTACCAGGCACTATCTAATATGATTATAGTCATAGCATTAATTGTCATATCTGCTACTCTTATATAACTTCAGAATATTGCACAAAAGTCTATAAACATTAGATTTATAAAAAATCAGTTACATAGAAAAATCAATAGTTTTAAACAATTATAAAATAGAAAATTTCTAAAATAATTTGTAAATTTTTCTTAATACAAATATCACATGATCAACACTTTCTATGAGTACACAATAATTTTCTTTTATTTGACCTTGACTCATATAGTAACTTTTCCATATATATATATATATCCTGTAGGAAACTCTAATTTAATCATATTAGACTCAATCAATGCAGCAGAAATCAGTTGATATAGAAAATGTCATATCTGACTAAAAATACATAAAAATATACATATATAAAAGTATTTTTACAGTTGTAGTGAATAAATCCATCACAAGATAAAATAGCCCAATCATTGTGTATATAACCATGCTATTAAAAAAATCCATTATATGATTTAAAAGAAAGATTTGCCAATCATCATATATTTTTAAAATTTATTCACTTAACAACAACTTAATAACTTTTCTCAATTTATTGCACTTATTTATGTAAACTACACTTATATTCTTTCATTAGTGAATTAAATTCACTAATGAAACTACACTAATGAAATTTAATTATTTAATTATTAGTTTTAACTTACATATATTTGAAGAATATATATGTAATATATATATATATATTTCTAT
>AYEL01050587.1:0-22993 GCA_000484575.1 Olivierus martensii | reverse complement strand
CTGCAGCACTTTTCAAACAGTGGACCAAAGAAAGGACAAATCGTGTTCCACTACATGGGCACTGGATAAAGAATTTTGACTTCATATTGTGCTGTCAGCCACATCAATAGCTACTTCATCAATGACTTCAATGGTCAATCCTTTCCTGGTGACATACCAAATCTCTATTGTCTTCAAAATTTATAATTATGTTCTTTTATTTATTTTTAGACTTGGGCTATTTTCATCATCTTTTTAAATGACAATATTCTATCAATGAAAATATGTTATTGCTGCTATTCTAGTAAAATAATTAATAATGCACTGTCTTTCTTTTCCAAAAGGATGATGATAATCGCAGAATGGTTTGTTTGCAATGATCTACTGACAATTTATATCTAGTGAGTAGTTTCATAATTTGTATGCTTTTATTTGGATAAATTTCTTGATGTGAAAATTTGAATAATTTTATTTTTCATTTGAAATAGCAACCCTGTTGCCTAATTATTATATATATTAGGTTTCAATACAAAATATTGATTAGAACCCACTCCAGAGAGATGTAATCAGGATCAATTAATTAATAACTAACCTGTACAAACCTGTATCCAAAATATTGTGATAGGACTCAATGTAAAAAAAGTAATTGAGTGTGTAAATGTTTTTTCAGTAATTGTAATCTTTCCTAACTTGCTTTATTATATCATATCATTTATATGTTCCTTGAATATTTAAAAACAATACATATTTTAAAATATATTTTTTTTCATACAATATTTAATTATTGGGTTGTCCGGAAAGTTTGTCCATTTTTTTAATAAGCAAATAAAACAAAATTTACAAATTTAAAGATAATTTTATTCAGTAAAATAATTTCAGTCTGAATTTACAACTTTCCCATTGAGTCAGTAGTTTTTTGATGACATTTTCAAAAAATTTTGGTGGTTGTGATTCAAATAATAATTTTAAGTGTTTTTCGACTTAAGCAATATTTATAAATTTTTTCCCCTTGTAGAGAATTTTGTAGTGATCGAAAGAGATAGTAATTCGACGGCACAATGTCTGGCGAATATGGAGGGTGAATGAGAACTTCCCAGACAAACTCCTTTAACTTCTGTTGTGTCATCATCGCTGCGTGTGGCCTAGCGTTATCATGGTAGAAAATAACGCCTTTTCTATTCGCCAGTGATGGTCATTTTTCCACAATTGCCTTTCTTAAATTGTCCAGTTTGACTACAATATTTGTCTGCATTGATAGTTGCCTTTCTTAAATTGTCCAGTTGACTACAATATTTGTCTCCATTGATAATTTCCTTGGTTTTTAACAGCTCATAAAAAATTATGCCTTTAAAATCCCACCAAACACTGAGCATGACCTTTTGTTAGTGCATGTTTGGCTTTGGTATTGGAAGTGCATACCTATTATATCAGAATGTTACCAAAATATTAGGAATCTACGTAATTAATTTTGTAAAAACAAACAAATAATAATATCAATATTTGGAGTAACTCGGTAGTGTACGTGTACACTCGCGACAGCATCCATTATTTTACACTACAAAATATCCATTATTTTTTCTTTTCGAGTTGAATTTTACAAATGTAATCCTTGAAACTTAATGTGTTCTAGTTTATGCGGCGGGCCGTATAAGATACCTTACGGGCCGCCTTTTGCCCACCCCTGCTATAGATAGTCTATGGGGTCTATGGTGTGGAAAGTGGCATTATACTCTACAGAAAAAAGTCATTATATCTTATTTAGTTAATTTAAAAAATTATCCTTCTCGAATAAAAATTAAATAATTGGATAAGAAATTACTTATTTTTATTTATTATAAAAAAATTATTGCCTGTACTTTAGAGTCGATCATGAATCATCTCAGATCAACCGAAAAGTTGAAAAACTGATTCCGGTCACTTCCTCGTAAATTCTTAATTTCTCAATTGAACATAGTTTTTTAGATGGTGAGCAAATCGTGCAACTTTAAAGTTTTATATCAGTGTGGTCACCAGTAGCCAATATATTATAAAAATGTAATTTACTGATCACTTATTACAAATCAATGTTAAATATATGTTCTCTAGAACAGTGCTTCTCAAAATGTGGGTCGCAACCCTATATGGGGTCGCGTAACAAAATTTGGGGGTCGCAGAAATTAGCAAATGTTTTAATTCGTATTTTCCTAGTTTATATACCTCTATACCCAGGATTGCGAAAATATTTTCTCGTTAGTTTATATACCTCTATATACCGAGGATCGCGAAAATATTTTCTCGGGGTAAAAGGGGTCGCCAAGTGGAAAAGTTTGAGAAGCGCTGCTCTAGAACATCGGTTCTGAAGGAAAATTTTATATGGCCAAAAGAAAATTTGTAGAGTAACGTATGGCAGCATATCACCAACCACACTTTGAGTAACAATAATACAGTATATACAATTATAAATGAATATTTATAAATTAAGTAATAATAGGAATTTTAAAATAATTAAATTACTGAGTAGTTGTAAGATTTGTTTTCTTTTAGACACAGAAATAATTATTATATATTATCCAATTATTACATATTTTAAATTTATACTGTATAATAATAATTTATAATATTGTAAATTATAGGTTTTGTCAAAGCTCAACAGAATCCTATAATAACATATATTGAAAAAGAAAGAATAGTCAATATTGGAGACAAGATTAATTTACAGTGTTCTGTTCAATATACTGAGAATTATCCTGTAAGTATTTATTTATTTCTTTTTAAATTAATTAAATTAATGTGAGTCTTTAATCATTAACTATATTTTATTAATGCATTATGTGCCTTTTATATGCAAATTACCAATACATTATACTACCAAAATGATGTTGGAATACATTATTAAAATTTTTATTAAAAACATATCAAATTTATTTTACAATATACTATGCATTAATATCAATTTTCCCTATTTAAAAATTCTTATCAACTAAACTATTATAATTTAATAATAATAATAATGATAATTTATAAAATTAATTTTCGTGATGATTAAAAAACATTCACAGATTTTTCTTCTTAAAAATAAATTAATAAAAATGTTAAATTTAAATTTATATAAGTTAAAAACACCATTAATTGACACAGAATTGGTAGTTGACACTTTCAAATAAAATTCCTTTAAATAAGAATAATATCATCTTGGGAATCATTCTAAATGATTGCTAAATGGTAATGCCTGTATCATTCAGTAATCTTCTAGAATGATTCTCAAAATAATATTATATTGTTATTTAAAGAAATTTTATTTAAGAGTGTCAACTACTAGTGCTTTTACCTTAAATGAATTTAAGTTCGAAGAAGAAATAACAAAGTATATCATCGTATACTGTGCCAATTTTTCATTATTTTTCTGTAATGAATACCTACAATCTTATATGAATTTAAGTGTCTTGTGCTTTTAATTTTATTTATAATTCTTTTTTATAATAACAATCATGTATTTCTTCTATAAAAATTATTTTTATTTACAAATTTGATTATTATATAATCAAAAAGTCATGAAAACTCAAATGATCATAGATAAAAATTCATACATTTTATGATTAATAAAGAACAAAACATTAAATACTTTATACCATTGTTATCCCTAAAATAAGTATATTAGTTTACATTCAGCATATATTATAAAAAATTACTAAATTAGATGTAAAATATTAACAACATTATTCATAGATGTAAAATATTAACAATATATTATTAAATATTATATTTATTGTATGAAGATAGTGAGTCTATATATCATAAACTCATTACCTTCATTCCAATAAACTTGATACTATTCTAGCCCTTAACAATAGGAATTTTTACAATTTTAAACCTCTTTAATTGCACAAGTTGAGAAAGGCTGTAGCCGACTAAGCATTGGAAAGTGGTCTTTACATCGATTTGGCTGATTTTTTTAGAGGTTGCTTTCTGGGTAACATTTTACTTTTGACAAATATTAACGTCGAAATATTGATGGTTCCTCAGAAAAAAATATTTTTGAATTTTGAAAAATAATTTTTTTCTCGGGAACCGTTGTTGCAAAATACATGAAATTAGGTTATGAGTATAGAGGTACATAAGGTCTATTACTGGCATTTTTTTTCGCGATTCTCACTCTACAGGAAATGTGGAAAATAACGAAAAAAAGTTTAAAAAATAAAAAAAAATATCTTGTCTTCGGAGGGCAATCACCATTTTTTTGTCAAATATTCCTCATATTCTCCGGAGGGCAATCACCATTTTTTCGTCAAATATTCCTCATATCCTCCCCTATAATATATATTAATTTCAAAATTTTCCGATTGGTATAACATATTCATATTTGTAATATTTTACATTCACAGCGAATTTTTCTCGAAAGTTGAAAACGCCGGTTCTTGGCATCGAGCCAACGCTGATAGATTAGAATTTCTTTCTGTCGTCACGTGGTTTATGTTCTACGAAAAGGCTTCGGGATTTTAAAGTGATGTCCGCGTTAAACCGCGTTACGAAAACTTGAGATTTTAATTCTATTATAGAATACTAAAAATTTATAACTGGTAATTTTTTTGTTATTCTCACTGCAAAGAAAATGTTATAGAATATTAATATTTTATAAAAAATTGGAACAGATCCAATTGAATTTGTATTAAAATAATTGATTCGTTATATGGCTTTTTGCTTTACGGCCAACTTTTCTGGAACGTATCTAGGCTGTAAAGTGAGGTATGGGTGCTTAAAAATTATAACAACATTTTATTGTATTGGTAATTTTTCAGGTTAAATCTTTCTACAAGACAGTTCAGACTAATGCAATGGAGTAGATCGTTTCTTTGCGTCCTATTACATACACGTCATTGACACACTGTCACCGCACTAATATAAACATTCATTCTTTAGTAAAATTATAAGTAAATATTATCATTGATAAATAATACATAACAATACTGTATTCGACAACAGCAGTGTGATGTGAATCAGTTATCTATCGTCGTGACTCTGGCAAATGTGCATCTACTGAAGAGTCTACCATTGCTGTAATTAGCGATACTCATTTACAGTGTTGATTTTATTTACAATTTTTAAATCTTTGCCACGATGTCAAGAAAGGATTTTACACTTTCAAATAAAATTGCTTTGCTGGATAAAATTAAAAGCCAGCCATTTAATACAAGCCATCATAGACTTGCTGAAATAACCAAAATCTACCATAGTTTGTCTCCTATAACATGAAAATGAACAGCGTGAGTAGTGGGTATTACAGAAAGAAACTCCTGGAACATGAAAAGAAAATGTGATGGAAAGGATCCAAAAGTTGAAGAAGCATTAGATCAAAGGTTTTCTAAAGTTAGCGTGCAGTCCCGTATTGAAGACAGTCAGAGGAGATTGGAAACTAATAATTAGGTACCTATTTTAATAAAGCATTAAAATAGGTACCTAATTACATTAGGATACCTATTTTAATAAATCATTAAAATAGGTACCTAATTATTAGAGGTACCTATTTTAATAAAGCATTAAAATAGATACCTAATTATTATTTATTTACCTACAAATTACATATTTTATAATTTATTATTACTTCGTTTAATTGGGTCAGCTGCTTAATTGGGCTAAAACAGCTTGATCCCAACGTGTCCCAATTACACGGAATCCACTATATATTTTTTTGTCTCTGTTTTTAAAATGGATTTTGCTTCTAAAAATATGTTTTTTTGAAAAAGGAGATTAAAATTCTTGATCATATTCTGCTTCAAATGATACCAATTACTTGGTAGTTCTAAAGCAGCGTTTCTCAACCGCCGGACTGGCGCTGGTCCGCGGAGAAATTTGACCGGTCCGCAAAGAATTTTTACCTGTCCGCGTTAAAAATTTTTTATTCAAAACTAAAAAAATATTAAGAATAAAATTTTAATTTATAAAATTACGAAATGTAAAAATATCTGCAAGAACCAGCTCACATCTCGACTGCTAACTCGACGGGCCCTAGAAAAATAAACAGGAGAGAGTGAGACAGAGAAGGCACGAATTTCAGTTAGAAAGGAAGAAAAAAAATCAGCCAAATCGATGTAAAGACCACTTTCCAATGCTTAGTCGGCTACAGCCTTTATACAGAACAGAAACATTTTATAAACACAAAGACACAAAATAGTATTTATAAAATGTTTCTGTTCTGCAAAAATAAAATGCATGAAAATAATGTTATTTTTATACAGATGTAAAATATTATACAGGGTGGCCCATATTTATATATATGATGTTTGACTGACTGTAGTATTTGTAATTCTGGACAAAAAATGACAAAAGTCCTGGTGTCATGGTTTGGGGTGGTGTCTCTTATGATGGGTTGATTGGCCCATCTTTTTCGATGATACTGTTACTGGAAAAAGTTACCTTAAATTGCTTACAGACACTGTGTATCCTTTACTGTCTGCACGACCGGACATTAATGACCTGTGGTGGCAGCAAGATGGAGTACTACCACACTATGCCATACTGTGCGAGAGTGGCTGAACGAAACATTCCCGAACCGCTGGATCGGTCGACGTGGGTCTGTGGACTGGCCAGCTCGATTTCCCGATTTAACACCACTTGACTTTTTCTTATGGGGTTTTTTAAAGGACAAAGTGTATCAACATCACATACGCAATTTGGCCGAACTACGGGAAGTTATCACAGAAGAGTTCCACAGGATACCAGTACCGGTCTTTCAAGCTGCTTGTGACAACATTGCTCTTCGTCTCCAGGCATGTATCGATTTGGATGGTGTATTGGTGGACCATGCCATGGAGAACAGAGATTAAAATTCTTGTAAGGAAAGGTATGCCAGTAATGTGTTTATGTTCAAGTTATGTTGCTAGTTTCTTTACCGCAGTCTTTGAAACATCATATACATAACTATGGGCCACCCTGTAAGTATGTAATAATATCATAAAAGTTCACCAAGACTGCACAAAATATACACAAAA
This sequence comes from Olivierus martensii, assembly GCA_000484575.1. Taxonomy (NCBI): domain Eukaryota; kingdom Metazoa; phylum Arthropoda; class Arachnida; order Scorpiones; family Buthidae; genus Olivierus; species Olivierus martensii. Next base: position 16,049 of record AYEL01050587.1, on the reverse strand, counting down.
GTAAAAAAACAAAGCCCTTTAGCAATCAAAAACTTTATTTAGAAATGTTTTCAATTCACTTGACACCTTCCTTAGCTACTACTACAAAAGTAACCCTGTTACGTAAGATCAGGGACTATTACACAAAATAAACAAACAAAACCTAAGTCCTAAGTTTAAAGGGCAGGATCACATCTGGAAGTGCTCTCCTTTGTGCCACCTGCTTGCATAACGGTATACTATAGTTAGGTACATGATCCTCTAAAAGCACATTACTGTGCTGTACAGATTACAAAATATAATGAAAACTACATAAATTTTTTTACAAATATATATGTGGATAATTTTAATTTTTTTAAGTTTGCATAAAGTTTTAGGTAATTTTTTGTAAATTCGTAAAAAAAACTTATGTAGTTTTTATTTTATTTTGTAATCTGTAGTAATGTGCTTTTAGAGAATCAGGTATCTAACTACAGTAAGCAGGTGGTAAGAAGAAGAGTGCTTCCACCTGCCCTTTAAACTTAAGTTTTGTTTGCTTATTTTGTGTAGTAGTCCCCCTGATCTTATGTAACAGGGTTAGTTTTGTTGTAGTAGCTGAGGAAGGTGCCAAGTGCGTTGAAAACATTTCTAAATAAAGCTTTTGACTGCTAAAAGGCTTTGTTTTTCACTTTTATGTAATAATATGTTATAATATATAAAAAATATGTTATTTTTATGCATTTTATTTTAATTGCTGACGAGGATTGGATAAACAGAAAACATTTCTGTTCTGTATAATTTTTCGACTTGTGCAATTAAAGTAAGTGCTACAACTGTGTCAAACTTTAATGTAAGATAATTGAATAACCTCTGGATACCATAGTTAGCATCAGATTTCCATTGTCAAAAGAATGGGACACCTCAGATATTAGATACCAGTGATTTGTAAATGATTAAAAGTACAGCATTAAAAATGTGTATCAAGGTGATCTTTAATGGCAGAATTTCTTTATTGAATTTCATAAGAAAATTTATCAATTGATTCCAACGGCTATCACATTGTTTCAAATCAATTTTATTAGAGGAGGAAATTTAAAAAATGTATTTAAGATCTTCCTTAAATACATTTTTTATTCCCGTTGCTCATAAATATGATACATTTTTCATTTTCTTTGCTTAACTAATTCATATTTGGCCTAACTCATACAGTAACTTTTTACACAGGTAGGCCTCAATTAGTGCGAATAATGGGTTCCACGAATTTCTCGCACTACTCGAAGTATTAACTATATGTAAAATATGGTAATTGGTTCTTGCTTTGTGAGATTCCGGCCATTAGCCAACCTCACGATGACTAACCACAATACTAACTGTTTAAGAAATATTTATTTTCATATTTTACATCGTTGTTCATCATCTAAATCAGGGGTGGGCAAACCGCGGCCCTCCAACTAATAGCTATAATGCCAAAAATTTTATCGATAAATAAAATGAATACAAAAAATGATATTTTTTTTGTATTCATTTTGTTCCATATCTCAGCAATATAGTTTAAGTAATTTCTATAAAAGTAATAAATAATAATTCATATGGTAAACTGTAGATGTCATTACAGTATCACATTTCTTGCAAAAATAGATTTGATTAACCGTTAACTAGAATAAACGTCATTGAATAAGAAATCGGTTACAAAATACATTCAAAATCAAATGAAATTGTTTTGTCAGTTAATACCATGGAGGCAAGAGATAGATGGAGGTGGCATGACGTCACTAAAAGCAAAGCAGCGATGGGTTGACCAAGATGGACGCCTTTCGATCGTAAAAACTCGGAAGTTTGATCTTAAAACTGTAATAACAATCTTTTTCATGATAAAACCCTTAATAATAATAAATGATACCAAATATTAAGACAACTATATAATATACGTAACAAATTTTAATAATAATTGTATAATAGCTTTTCTGAAACATGCAGTATTTATTTATAACATTAATTGCAATTTGATAACATTTTTTAATATATAAATTATTTTACAAACATCATTACTTTTTTCTAATTCATCTTTCCAATGTAGTTTCAGGATTATTAATATTTTTACTCTTTTATTCTGCTTAGATTCCAGATTGTATTATAAAATTGCAGGTAATGAGTAAAAAGCGATGCTTATTCAATTGCAAAATTTTATAAATTTTTCATGTAAATTCACCGTGTTTTTTAAATAATTTTATTCTCAGAACAAAATTTTTTAAACAGTAAAGTAAATGAGAATGAATGTAAGTATCTCATTATGCATCTTTAAAATGACGAATAAATCGTCATTTTAAACACTAAGTCAATGACGAATAAATACTAAATACTAAGTCAATGACGAATAAATAGCACTAACTGCCGTTAGTGCTATTTATTCGTCATTCACTTAGTGTTATAGGCAGTTTATGTATCTTTAAAAGCAACTCTACTGGAAATAATATTAAAACATTCATAAAAATATTTCACATTCTATTTTTTATGGTTTTATTATGCAAAAAGTAAATATTTCAATCATTTGACAACTACTATTTAAATCTTTATTACATATATTTCACATATAAGCTGGATAAGTTGGAAATTTTGTAAGGATCAGCAAATTACTCTCCATAATTGTCTTCTACTTTCATCTTTTGGAAATCTAAAATGTAAAAACATATTTGTAGAAATATTGTTTTACTGTTTCTATTACTAAAGAACTATAGATACAATTCTATAATGTAATATAAAGTATTTGTTTATTAATTTTGATAAGTATAAATTACTAAGTTCAGCTGCTTCTAAGACAAGAAATCACAAGCACTTAAAGCAAGACAATTATTTATTATTATTAGTAGTAGTAGTAGACTATATGTAAAACTAAAAAAATTTATAATTATGTTATAATATATAAATTTAATTTCTATTTATTAATGAAGAGAATATGCCACACATATCAAATTGCATTAATAATTGTTTTTGATATCTATTTGAAACAAAAATACTTGATAAACTTCGATACAAACTCGATAAAATAGACAACATAATATTAATTATATTTATAAGTAACGAATTTATTTTAAACATGCTTAGTTCTGTTCTAATATCAGTCAATAGACGGTAGAGTTACTACCTTGTCTTCGTGAATAAAAATAAATTATTTGAAAGAAATTACATTACCTGTAAAACGTTAAATTTGCTGTTCTGTTACCACTTCGGTTGTTACAGTCAACGGCAGCACAACTTCGCGTGTTTCCTGTCTAAAATTATGTCTTAAAAATCCTTTTATCTACATAGGATAACATTAGCATCAACAATGTTTTAGGCATACCAATAATAAGCTCCGTCTCGGCTTCAATTTTGTTGGCCAGATTGAATAGGCATGCCACCTCCATCTATCTCTTACCTCCATGGTTAATACCTTTCGTAATTTCACGGTATTTGTATTTAATATTTGTGCAATTTACTAAACAGGTATGTTTATAATTATTGTTTCAAATTTAAAATGATTAAATTATAATTTTAATATATAATTTAAAAGAATTTCGATCCTGCCGTGCTTCTCTGAAAATGGCATTTCACTTTTTTCGGACTACTGACATTATTCAAACCCATGATACAGACGGCCGGATGGCCAAGTGGTAACGCTGTCGGCGTGCCACGCAGGACCTGGGTCTGATATCTCCCGAAAAGCTTTTCGGAAGCCCTACGAGCTGAGCCCGGCCCGACGATCCCCGCCTTCACCATCCGGCCTCTCTCCACGGGTGTGGGTGCATCCCGTGATTGGAACTGGCCCCGCTCCTTAGTAATCTCCCTGATTGGAAATGAACGTAAAATATGCAAAAAAAAACCCATGATTCATATAATGGCCAATGAAAGCTGATCTGCTAAGAAAATTGGCTTAATTTTAACATGTCACTCTTTTAATAATATCTTAGTCAACAAATGCACCCCTAGGATCTTTCTATTTTGGTTACATAATTTTCTAAGAGAATTTTATCATCTCAGACAGTTATTAGGTGAAGGCTGGATTTTGAGATTTTATTGCTATTTTGTTTTTTGCCCCTTTCCAATCAGATAAATTATTAAAGAACAGGATCACTTCCAATCACGTGCTACACCCACACCCGTGGGTTTTTTTATCAACAGATGACGCCACATTCCATTCTGGATAGGGTTGCCATATCTAGCTGTGACCTCGTCGGGATACTCTGAGATGGGGGTGTAGAAATGAAGTAAAAAATTTATTTAATATAATTACTTTTTATTTAGAACTCAATTACATGGAACTTGTTGCGGCAGAAGTAGTTGGTACACCATATTTTTCGGAAGATTTCACCTTTTTCAGCAAGTCTTTTTTCCCTTTTACGTATTTATAAAACTCCATGCAAGTCAGCTTGTAGTTAAACTGGCACTGTAAGATTGATTCCACAGTCCCTGGCAGCAATCGATTTTTTTCATCAGTCCACTGGGCCGACATCAGCGAAAATACTCTTTCCAAAGTGGTATTGTGTGCGGGGATAGAAAACAAATGACATTTAAAGCGGGAAAGTCATACGATATGGGAACGCACGAGCGGGGTTTCACTGTAATTGTTTTTATTCATTTCATTCCATTATTGAACACTACAGCCTGTTTAGATGAGAAAAATTACCAAATTTTATTTGTTCTATTACCAGTAAGCAGTAAATTTGTTTACTGCTTAAGTTTAAGAATGTAACCCTACTTGTAATATTAAACCTTATGGGAGTTTTTTATTTTAATTAATGTCATTTAAGTTAAAATTATTTATTTTGACAACTTTAATTGAACTAACCTTAATTGAATTTAAGTCTGATGTTAAATGAGATATAACCATAAGTTGTTAAAATTTAAATCTTTTCAGATTGCTGAGAAAAAGATGATTATTTTAGTTCAGTTATAAAGCATATACGAGGCTGAGTCAAATGGAAACCGGAAAACCGTTATAGAAAATTGAAAACTGCTCCCATTGTGATCAGACCCGGTATGCATGCACGTGGACTCTCCCGCCATCAATTGGCATTTGTCCCGCATCCCCACATGACCCAGCAGAGACATATGGGCGTTTCCAATATGGCGGCCTTTCTGTTGGAATGCACCAAAGAAGAGCAGTGTGGAGTGATCCGTTTCCTACACAATAAAGGCATGAAACCAATAGAAATCCATCGATGCATGTTGGCACAGTATGGTGCTGCATGTGCATTGCAGACTCAGGTGTACGAATGGTGTAAGAAATTCAGCAGCGGCATAATAAGTTTGGCAGACACTAGAAATCCATCGATGCATGTTGGCACAGTATGGTGCTGCATGTGCATTGCAGACTCAGGTTTACGAATGGTGTAAGAAATTCAGCAGCGGCATAAGAAGTTTGGCAGACACGCTGAGGCCAGACCAGGCACATTGTGTTGTGACAGCCGAGGCGATTGCAGCGGCACAGGAGATGATTCTGCAAGGAGACACGCTGAGGCCAGGCCAGGCACATTGTGTTGTGACAGCCGAGGCGATTGCAGCGGCAGAGGAGATGATTCTGCAAGATAGACGGGTCACCATCGATGACATTGCAACGGCATTACAGGTCAGTCATGGCTCTGCTCAGCATATTGTCCATGATGAGCTGAAATACCGGAAAGTGGCCACAAGATGGGTTCCTCGTTGACTGACGCCCGAAATGAAGGAGAGGCAAGTCAATGCCTGCCAGGAGTTGCTATGCTGCTACGAACTTGAAGGTGACACTTTTTTGGAGCGGATTGTGACTGGAGACGAGTCCTGGCTTCATCACTACCAACCACAGACCAAACGCTCGAGTAAGGAATGGCAGCATTCGGCGGATTGTGACTGGAGACGAGTCCTGGCTTCATCACTACCAACCACAGACCAAACGCTCCAGTAAGGAATGGCAGCATTCGACATCACCAAAGCCGAAAAAGTTCCACAGCCAGCCATCCGCAGGAAAGATGTTCTCATCTTATTCTGGGACCACAAGAATGGCAGCATTCGACATCACCAAAGCCGAAAAAGTTCTGCAGCCAGCCATCCGCAGGAAAGTTGTTCTCATCTTATTCTGGGACCACAAGGGTCCTATAGTGGAACATTACATGGATAAGGGCAAGATAGTGACTAGTGCCATTTATAGTGAATTGCTGTGTGACATTCTGAAACCTGCTATATGCATCAAATGCCGTGGACTCCTCTCAACAGACATTCTCATCCAGCATGACAATGCGTGTCCTCATATGGCTCTTGCGACCGTAGCGACTATCCAGGACTTGCGTCTGGAGTGCCTCCCCCATCCTCCTTACTCTCCCGACCTCGCTCCCTCCGACTTCCACATCTTTGGCTCACTAAAGGGCTCCTTAGGCGGCCACAAGTTTGCGACTGACACAGAGGTGAAACAGGCGGTGCATGAGTGGTTGCAGGCGCAGCCAAAAGAATTTTTTCCCACGGTATCCATACTCTCCCGACTCGGTGGCAGAAATGCATCGAAAAGCAGGGGGACTACATTGATAAATAGTGTTCTTGTTCCAATTCTGTCTGTAATACAGGAGCTGTAAAAAAATATTTCCAGTTTTCATTTGACTGACCCTCGTAAATTCTTTTTGTAACATCATATTTTTTAAAATATAAATATAGAAAATCATTTTTAATATTTTCTTATATAGCAAGGGTGTCAGACTCAAATGCCAACGTGGGCCAAATAAACAAGGTGTTATAATACAGGAGCTGTAAAAAAATATTTCCGGTTTTCATTTGACTGACCCTCGTAAATTCTTTTTGTAACATCTTATTTTTTAAAATATAAATATAGAAAATCATTTTTATTATTTTCTTATATAGCAAGGGTGTCAGACTCAAATGCCAATGTGGGCCAAATAAACAAGGTGTAAAAGTTTATATGGGCTCAAAAACCTTCAATTTTTATAGAAATATAGTTTTATTTCAAAAAGTACAATAGGACAACAATAAAATTAATGTTGGCTTCCTGACACTAGGCATCTCTTTTCTGCTGCCAATTTTTCTACTTCATGGGAAATCTTATTCATAGTGATTACTTTTAAATCGATTGAAGATGAATGTCAATTATTCTGCATCTTAAAGGAGACTTATTTCCTTTCATAATTATAAATAACTGCTTGCACTGAAAAGTACTTTCAAACATCAAGGTAATTTCATGTGAGAATTTTCTCATTTCAAACTTGGTAAGCAAATACTTGTAAAATTCAGGCACACCAACTTCATTGAATTGTTTGTCTGGGCCATAAAAATTTTTGTTGCAGGCCACGAATTTGATATTCTTGTTATATAGTAATTAATATATTTTCAGATCTCATAAATATATTATAAGCTTTATAGAATTTTATAAATTAATTTTTTTAAAATCAGATCCTGAAGATTTTATAATAAAATTGAGAAATGCACTGGAATCTGATATTGTTTCAGAAAACATTCATCACTGGATAGATCTCATGTTTGGATATAAACAAAGGGGAGAAGAAGCAATAAAAGCAAAAAATGGTAAGTTAGCACTATTATTAATTATAAGAATTCTTACATTTCAAAGTAGACTTGTGCAAGTTTATTTTTAACAAAATAAAATTTTTATAACTTTAGTTTTCTATTATTTGACTTATGAAGGTGCAATTGATCTGGACAAGTATGATTTCTTTTTATTTAAAATAATTTATTTTATTTTAAAATAAAAATAGCCAATAAATTTTTATTATAGTATTAAAGACATCAATGAAAGATATTCTCTTGAGGTACAAATCATGGAATTTGGGCAGACTCCAAAGCAGATTTTTATACATCCTCATCCAAAAAGAAAATTATTAACAATAATTCATGATAGATTATCAACAAATCCTTATCCTTCAGAAACTAGAGACAACATTCAACTAAATCAAGCCACTGATGGTAATTAGCATAATAATAATGTAATGATATATATTTAAATGTTTTTAATTTATTAGATAAATTAATTGTTAAAAACAATGCAACAGTTAAAATGAAGGATTTAAATTTTGCAATTAGAAATTGCACTTTTCCCATTAAGCTGAAAGGTTTGGTATTATATCACTGTTTGCAGTTTAAAGATTTATGATACAGATTTGTGGGAAAAGCAAACGATATAGTATACATGTTGTATCATAGTATCATATTCTCTCTATCTGAAAAATCTGATCAAGCTTCTCAGTATTAAATACAGCTTAATAAGAACCAGTTTTTATTAAATTCAGCAAACCTTGTATATGAAGTGGTTTTAGATCAACAAATCTATCATTTGTCAAATTTATAGTGAGTAACAATAAAAGAACAGAATGCTTAAGTGTAAAAATTAAAATAATTACAATATAAAAGTATCAACAAAGTTTTTCATAATTTATATATATAAATTATAAAATTATAAACAATCATATATTAATATGTTAAGTAATGATAATAGTTTAGTAGATATTTTCATGTTATCAGAAAGTTCTCACTATCATTAACAATAGGGAATTTTTTTTATGCTAGTAGATTGCCAAGTTTCTTTAATTATGTCATTTCTTTTAAGTCCAATAGTGCCATTCCAGTTCTATGTCTATCACTTCTATTTATTTTTTCTCACAATATAATTCTCATAATTCTTCATATAAAATATTATAAGAATTATCTTATATTGTTTGTAGTTTTCTATTTTGCTTGTGTTGAAGGGGAAGCATGTCAGTATTGAAATTGTTATGCTTTTGACTAAAAAGTGATCTTTGTATTTATCCTGTTCTATAAATACTTATTTTTGAATTTTTGTATATAAATATTTTAGATTACTTTTTGGCATATTACAGATAACCCTGATATAATATAGAGCAGGGCTGCTCAACCCGTTGATCGCGAGCTACCAGTCAATCACGACAAGCTTTTTAGTCAATCACAAGCCTCCAACCATTTTCCGATCAAACTCACTTGTTAAACTTCCAATTTACAATACGTAGTAAAGATTCTTGTTGAAACAAGAAAAGTGAGGTTATCCCTACGTGTTTTTGTTCTTTGTGTCCCTTTTATCATTTATTAAGTAATAGCAGATTAGATCAATCAGTAGAATATAATAATACTGTATATCAAAAACAATAAATGAAGATTATTTCGATGAGTAGGCAAAAGTTTGTTGGACAAATGCATTTACAGGTTCAAATGTCTTTTCTTTCTCTATTACACTACTCAGTTCCGGACAACAATATATCATTATTTGACACTAAAAGAATTAAATTTATTAAAACATAAACTTCAATTATTTAATTTTTTCTTTTTTAGCCATAATTATGAGCATAGAAAAAAAAATTAAAACTTATCATTACCACAATGAATGGGAACATGATTTTTTTTTCCATGGTTAATGCAAATGCTCTTGTCTAATATATAATTCAGTTGTTGCTATTCCAATAAAGGGAAATATCGAAAGTCATTTTTAAATAATTCTTTCCAATTATGAAAATTAATATTTGAAAGATTCTGAAATACGCAGAGCAAAAATTATAGATTTAAAATCATACATTCACAACAAAATATGTTGGTAAAAATTTTAAGATTACCTCTTTTGTCATATAATCTAAATTTTGAATCAATTGCAAAATCTATTATACTTGTGTATTCTATTCTATTCTGTGTGTGTTCTCTTCTTATAAGTATCTATTATACTTGTGTACTACATGTTTACTTTTATATATTAGTTTTTGCTTTTCAATTATGTAAATATCTCATTAAAATTTTTGTTGTACCCATGTATTTGTAGTTATTTTCATATTTCATGGCTATGAAGAATTGTTTATTTTACTTAATAAATTTTGAATTATATATAAGACATTGCTATTTTTGTACTTTTATTCCCTGAATATCAGTAGATCGTATATCGCTCCGGTGAAAAAAGTAGCTCACGGTCATAAAAAGGTTGGGCAGCCCTGATATAGAGCAAAATTGTATTATAGGAAACCAACACAATTAGAAAATTGCAGAAACCCTCATATAAAACAGTACTTCTACAACATGGTTTTTATTTAACACATTAGAAAATTACATTTACTTTCTTACAACACAAAACATTTTAATTAATTTTTGTAAATCCACATTATGACACAAAATGCAATCATTGGGAAATACTTTGCTAAAATTAGTTATAAATGCAATTTCTCTAGTTTGGTGTGAGAGGGCTTATAAACAGTCTAGTTTCAATTTCGATTTGAAATTGAGTTAATTGTTGACCATTGAGTATTTTGTGTTCCAAATATTCAGTTCTTGGATAAAAAGTAAGTTTTTATTCTTTGACAGAGGAATGTGAAATAGAAAAAATGCTTTTTTATTCATAAATTGTTTTGGGTATATATTAAGGAATAATTGTTTTCTAGTGGGTTAGATTTCAAATTTGTAAAGAGAACAGAAGATATCCAAACTTTGAATGCAGAAAAAAGTTAAAGTGAAGTTGTTGATGATAAAAAAGAAAACACATTCTAATTTTAACTGAACAATAATAAGGAAGATATAATTATTAAATGAATGTAACATAGGCTGTATACTTTGTCTTTCTTTTTGATTTTTTTGATATTATTGTACATATTTTTTCTTTTTTTATATTTTATGTTATTAATATTCTTAATAAAAATTAAATTTATGTGGAATTAAAAAAAGTTATTTGTTTTTAATTGGTTTTGGAATGCGACTCCTTTTTTGTATTGGCTCCATATCTCATATAACACTGTTTCAAAAAATATGACATTTTTTAGGAACCTATCTACTGTGTTAAACGAGGGTTACCTGTATGAATTTTTTACAAATTGATGGAAAAAAATAGGATTGAAGATATTCATAACGATGACTAATAAAATAAATATGCCAGAAACAGTGATGCAACATGAATAAATTTTTATTAATGTCAAATTTTTGCATAAATATTGTATGACATACAAACAATTTTGGCATCATAACAAAGGGATCATCATTAGGTGGAATGACTAATGGAAATGACATTCATTTAGTAATGAATTCAGAATAGAAGCTTCTGTTTTCTATTTCTAATTGCAGAAATACTCTTGCCACTTTCATAACTTCAGTCTTTCAGTTGAATTGTTTTGCAATTGAAATTTTAAAACTTTTTATAACCTTTATTTCTGTATTTTTCAGTTATTTCTGTTGCATCATTTTTTTCTATTCCCAAATATAGATTTTATGTATCTTAAATTTTAATAATAATAATTTCACCATTTAATTACAAGTTAACAAGAGACTATTGTGTGTGTAATAAAGTTATCATAGTAGATTTAGGTTCTTATTCATACTATTATATATATATTCTTATGAAGTTTCATATCTTTATTTTTATTATTATGTCTTTCAGTTGAATTGTTTTGCAATTGAAATTTTAAAACTTTTTATAACCTTTATTTCTATATTATTTTTAATATAAATTTTTTTTGCAGATAAATTATCAGCAAAACACAAGAAGTCTGGCTTACATAATTTTCACTGGAATAGAAATATGGAATCTCTTACAATTATTGCTGAATATAAACTACATAAAGAGTATAGTTTTGATTTTAATAATTATTGGAAAACACTTATTAGTTTTTAATGTAATTTTTTTTTTTGGTAGAGAAGTGACAGATGTAACAATTTCATCAGATGGAAAAAACATTTTTTCTGTGTCACAAGGTAATTTAAATATTATATTTACTTAAATATTAAATGACATTATACTTGACAACAGCATTGGAAGTCTGTATTGAGTCTATGGCGAGCCAAAGTTTATTTATATCACTACACTGATAATATAGTCCACTAAATTATTTGCGATGTTACAGTAAATTGTCATAAAATAATGACAATTTTGACAAATAAGCTATAAGCTTTGAATAAAATTATGATATTAACATGATTTTAATATGTAGTAAATTATCTATGTACCTATAATATATATGATGATCAAATGCTCAATGATTTTCTGCCCATTCCAATTGATTCTAACAATATTCTAAATTGACAGAGTCGTTCTCAAAAGGCTGCATGATTAACTGTCAAACAAAGAAAATTTGCATTGAATGTTTTTTCAAAATTAAAAATTGAAAACCCAGAGGCACGATTACATAAAAACAAACACAGTTCTTACTAATTCTGTTACCTTTTACATCAAAATCAATTGTTCTGTATTCAGATTAAAATCATTTCAAAAGTTGGTAATATTGCCTCTCCCATAGACTCAATACTGATTTCCAATGCTGTCGTTCAAGTATAGTTTATTGAATAAATATAAAATTATTGGAATCTTAAAATAAATTGACATTTTTAATATAACAACATCTCTACAATCTGGTGTATTACTACAAAATTTTAATATAATATAATAAAATAGCAAGACAGATGCATAATTTTGTTTATTTCTTTGTCAAATGTTTTGCAATGTTACCCTTTATCTTTTATTATTCACTTGAAAGATTTTAATTCTTGGTCATTTTTCTTAGTAATCCAGTTGTATATGCTTCACTTTCTTAGAATTTTATATATTTATAAAAGTTGATTTTATAGTTGGATTGTAAGTCAGTGTTGTTATAAATCAAAAATATCTTATATTCTTGGATTGCCTATTACCATTATTTATTGTAGCACATGGTAGTAAATTTAAGCAATGTGATGTGTTATTGTTTCAGGCTTTCACACACATTTTCTACATATGTCAGTATTAATTTGTATTATTGTTTATCAAAACAGTGATTGATAGCTAAATTTAAAATGAGTTTAGGATTTTAAAATGACTACCAATATTAAATCTTACTGTATATTTGCAAATGTAGAATGCATTTGATTTTATAAAAATTTAATTTTTTTTCAAATATTGAAAACATTTTACCCTCCTCCTATAATGCATTTACAGAAATATTTGTTTATGAAATATATTTTTATTAAAATCAGAAAGTAAAATGCAGTTTGATTTTTGTAAATAGAATTAATATTTTGGACTTATAATTGCAAATAATGATTTTCAACTTATATATTTCATTTTTGGGGCTATATGTACAAATGCTCAGTTACGTTTCTGGATCATCATCATAATATTACTTCAGTCAATATTTAACTTGTTTGACAAGTTAATACAAAGAATCCAAATAGGAAATTATATATACCATATTGCTTATACCAATATTTTATATATATATAATAATATAGTGATTAAATTGTATTGAATTTACTTTGATGATGGATTAACCTTTTTGCTGCTGGCCATTTCAATTATTGCCTGCAACATCAGACCAGTGGTGTTCTGTAATTAAGACTAATTGATATTAAAAATAAGAGATATAGAGCTTTATATTTCTTATTTTTTGCCAAAAATTCTGAAAATTTTACTGTTTATACAGTTTCTATGTTCATTTTTACCTTTACAATTAATTTTATTTATTTAAAGAAGTATCTGTTGCATATATATTATGCCAAATTTTTTACTATTGTGTTTTGCGAGTTTTTTAGGTACCCAGTCAAATTATTACTTCTCCCTGATAGCTGTTTCCTTCCTGAATAAAAAAAGCCATAAATGATATATTTCTGTTTATATTTTGATGTAAAATTGGTTATTTAGTAAATTAGTAACATTATGCAAATTTTCTTAGCAAAACTATTGCTGTATATTCTCTTATAAAAAATGCTTAAATTTATATTAGATATCATTTTTAAGCAATTTTTTGTATGAAGTTATATGTTTCCTCAACATTTTAATAGTTTTTTGTTTTATTTTGCAATGATATTTGACATTTCCTAAAAATATAACTTCTAAAGTGTAAGAAAGACTCTCCTTCCAAAATATCTATAATCTTAGTTTCTTTATTATTATTGGTTCAGAATATATTTTTCCTACCAATAAGAGACAGTATTGAGCTTAGTAGGTGGAACAGAAATTTCCGGAAAGAAATTGGAAGGAGTTCTTAGCCAGTGTATCATACCCATTTAAAAATAAATATATTTTTCCTGCCAATAAGAGACAGTATTGAGCTTAGTAGGTGGAACAGAAATTTCCGGGAAGAAATTGGAAGGAGTTCTTAGCCAGTGTGTCATACCCATTTAAAAATGATAACAATAAAACGGAAAAATTTTTGTGAATCTGTTTTGTTTGATGAGGATGATAAATATAACCTAAAATATTTACATTTTGAAAAGGATTTTTAGATTAATTCAAAATAATTTATAAAAATTGTTCTACAACTTTACCGTATATACTCATAAACTGCCTTATGCCATTAATTACCTCTTGCCATCTAAACTCAGCAATGGCAGCAAATGGGTTAATATTTAAATGATTCAATTTTTTTAAATTTTAATTTAGTCCATATAATGGTTGTATTTTATTTTTCATAAAAAAAATAGGCATTAGATCTGTGACTATTATGCAAGGAAATATTTCATAATTTTGCTTTATTGAATATAGAATGCCATTATAGTTAAATAAATGTCTTTATCTATTAAGAAATACAAAGCATCGCTGAATTAATTGCAGTATCAGTGATTGTCTAATACAGATATACCCCCAATATTTTTCAAAATTTATGCAATCTCTGATAATTCTAATCAGCTAGGAAATAATCAGTGATTATTTTTTTCTCATATAGGCCACTGGATTTGAACTTCCAGCGATCAGTGTGTGCTGACTGGCTTTCCACTTTCATCAGTTGAGGTGAAATTTTCTGTGTGTTTTGGTTTTGTTTTCTATCTTTTAATTCGATATTTGAATAAATACTTGTGTGGAGATTCAAAATGGCAGAAAATTTTCATCTAAATTTCTTTGACATTTCTTAATGACTATATCATTTAGTAAGTATCAACATGAGAAAACTATGCTAATTTTTTCTAAGTAATTTCTTTTTTTAAATCATAGGGAGAATACATATTAATATGTTAATTCATATTGATTTATTAAGAAAAATAACTATCATATATTAGTAAATTGCACCTTTGGTTTAATGATTTAATTGCACAATTTTTCCTTTTTTTGTTTTGATAGCTAGAAATATGGAGATGAAAAATTATTTGAATTTTGTTATAAGTCTGGAATAAAAATAATAAATATAAGATCAAATTTCTTTAAAATATCAACAGCATAAAAAAATAAAAAGTACTTTATATTCCAACTTCTAAAATAAAGTTGATAATAAGATATTCTTTATTGAAAAACTGTTACTTGTTTGACTGTAACACATTAAGCATAGGATAGATTTAATAATGCATTTTCTGTACTATTTGAGTTTCCACATCTATAAATTATAATTGATATTTATAAGGATGATTTTATTACTGTTTTAAACAGATTGTTTCAAAAATATGTATTTTTCAGACATTAACACAAATTTAAAATTTTAGATGTGTTGTTTTTTATTTTTCCTTTATTATGTGAGATTTTTTTATGTTTTTGTTTAGATAAATGAACTATTATCTATGAAACAATACAATATGTTAATAGGCCACATGTTAGGGATTACAGTGTTTCAATATATCTGATATAAAAATGTCGTCTTCAAAGTAGTTAAATTATATATACTATTGCAGATTAATTCACATTTCAACTGGAATAAGTGGCAGTAACTCTCAATATTTGATATAGTTTGTGTGATCTCTGATGATTCTGATCAATTAGCAAATACCGATGACTATTTTTGCATTCATCTGCAATATTAGATTTATATTTTCTTGACTCTCGTTGTACAATATCATTTCTATTCTATTAATTGTTGCAAAATTTTTTTTATGCAGTTTGTTTTGATTTTGCTTTTCTGTCTTTAACTCACTGATCGTTTGAATATTTTGCAATGCTTTCTGAATAATAATAATGTTTAATACTTAGTTACAAAATATATTATTTCTAGTTCACCCAAGTAAAGATCTATTTCTACTAAATAAGCAATGAAAATTTCGGCATCAATTGTAACATACAAGAATACCTTGTATAACATGGTTAATTTGTTCCAAGATGCATTTGCGCTATGCAGCACCACATTGATCAAGGTCTATTTATAATGGATTTCAATTTAATTAGTTTATTACAAAGATTTAGGATA